>JAEMWC010000071.1:845000-857500 GCA_016490735.1 Pachyseris speciosa
ACTAACTGGGCTCCTATCTATTGATCTAAAAAAGGCCTTTGATACCGTCCCATATGACGAACTCATTTGCCAGCTCAGAAGATTTGGTTTGGAGGAAACCTCTCTCGCGTGGTTGACGAGCTATCTAACTGACTAATAGAACTCAGGCTGTCTGTGTCGGAGGTGAACTGTCCAGTCCAATGTCTGTCCTTAACGGCTTAACGCAGGGCAGCATCCTTGGCCCTGTATTGTTCACCCTTTATAAAAATGACCTACCGTCCTGTATCCAATTCTCCAACATCATGATGTACGCGGATGACACAGTGATCTATCTGTCGTCCACATCTACCTCGAACATTGAACTTAAGTTGAGCCTTGATCTAGCTAATTTATCGCAGTGGCTTCACTACAATAAACTTGTTCTCAGCATGAAGAAGACGGAATTCATGACTTTCGGCACTCGCCAACGACTTGTAAGACAAAAGTGTGATGAAACTGATATAAGCCTAAATGGACAATCTATTAAGCATTCGGACACGTTTAAGTACCTGAGTGTTGTTCTTGACGACACCCTTTCCTTCAATGACCATGTGGACTATGTGAGGATGAAGGTATCTAAGATAATCGGAATGTTCTCTAGAATAAGACCTTCAGTTACGCTAGAAGCTGCAAATAGACTCTATAAAGCCATGGTCCTCCCGGTTCTAGATTATTGTGATGCTGTGTGGCATGAATGTGGACTAGGAAACAGTGACAAGATTGAACGATTGCAAAGACGAGCAGCGAGGATGGTCTGCTTTAAAGCTGCCTCTAATCTATCAACCGATCAAATTATGAAAAACTGGGCTGGGAACCACTCTATTATAGAAGATGGAAACACATTTTAAGATTGGTTAATGAGTGCATTGCAAAGAGAGTTCCTAGATACCTTTCTAATTATTTTAATGTAAGAAACCGTGACATTCACCGCCACAAAACCAAAAACAATAATGACCTTATTTTAGAAAAAGTTAACTTAGAATGCACCAAGCGCGCTTTTTTTCTACAAAGGTGCAAAACTTTTTAATAATTCTTGGAATTCATAACTGTTGATTGTCTTATTAATGTACTATCTTATATTATTGTAATTGTTTTTATTCATATTTGTATTCTTTTGTTTTTCTACAGGACCTGCAATGATAGCAGTTTTTCTTAATACTGATGCAGCAATCCTGTATAAATATGTTTAAATTATTATTATTACTATTATTATTATTATTATTAACAGACACCACTGAACCGCTGCCAATAGCTTCCCACACCTTACAAACGACTTATTGATGATATCAAGAACAGACAAAGAATAGACAAACCGACTAATTTGACTAACAATACACCTACGGACATTTGACTAACAAAAGACGGATCGAAACGCACCAACCACGGTTTACAGTCTTCACAGCCAATAACATCACGGCTTAACTGACAGACGACCAATAAAGTCACGACTTCGTTGACCAATCACATCAACGACCAGAGTACTTATACCATCTCCTGACGTTACTCAAATCACTTGACTCAAATGATGACTTCCGCTCAGGTTGTCGAAACGTCAGTCAATGTCACCACAAACAGTCCCTCTCAGGACTACACTCACCCGGAGGATCGTGCTTCACTGAGTTATCAATTATTTTAGGTACTTTGTTACACTATTTGAAATAGGGATAAGCTGTTTTAAAGGGAACCTCCACTCTTACAACAAATTGAAGTTAAATTGTAGGTAATAATTACTTGATTTCAAATTTTGTTTTAAAATGTGGGTATAACTTTTAAGCGTTCAAAAAATGGGTATCATTATCGCCCATTTTCGCTGTTAAGTTTCATGGGCGCCGCCATTTTGGATTTGATGACGCAAGATGGTTGCTCTATTGTTTAACACAAAGGATTTTGCAAATGAAGCAGAAAATCCTTTGTGTTAAACAATAGGGCAACCATCTAGCGTCATCAAATCCAAAATGGCGGCGCCCATGAAACTTAACAGCGAAAATGGGCGATGATGATACCCATTTTTTGAACGCTTAAAAGTTATGCCCACATTTTAAAACAAAATTTGAAATCAAGTAATTATTACCTACAATTTAGCGTCAATTTGTTGTAAGATTGGAGGTTCCCTTTAAAAATAAAACTCAAAAACCGTTATTTCCACATACCACGAGCGTGTTCAAGCAAGCAAGGGATTAGACGAGCACTCTAATTACTAGTTTCTCACCCACGACAATTTATCCGCGACCCGCGACAATTCACCCACGACCCGCGACAGTTTACCCGCGACACGCAACCCGCCAAAATTAGATTGTCCTGGTAGCAAAGCATTTTCAATTTACATCGATCCTCCCAGGTGGCTGTGATTGTAAGATACTAAAGTACAGATGAGGCTAAATTTAAGCAAATTAAGAGGTTTGTGACTTGTCCGCGCTTTGAATTATTTTTCAACCACAGCTGCCTTGGAGGCTTAATGCGAATTTTAGATGTTTTTCTACCACGATAATGCCTCCAACAGTGAAAAAAAAGGCCAAAAGTTTCGTCTTGAAGTGTTAGACTGGATTTTCAGATAATTGGCCTTTTCAAAATGAGCGGCCACGCGTTACCGTTATTATGGTAACAGCTGTTTCTTGGAAAGCAATGAAAAAACAAGCTTTTATTATAGGTCGAAATAATGTTGTAGTGTTAAGGAAGTCGAAGTTTGTCTTCTATAGGAAATTTTGATTTCAACGGGTACACCTGTTTTGTATAAAAGTTGTTTTTAGGCGTTACGTGACTGTCTGGAACATTCTTGCGTGTCTTGAATATTCTCGAATATTAATTAGGCATATCTTTACATCACGTCAGCATGAATCAGCAGTTTTCGTCAGTTACTTAATTCGTGAAATGTTGTAATGCTATTAATTTTAGCCTATTTAAGAAGGTTCTAGAATTTTATGTAAAAGGTATATTAGCCGGCATGTGCTAAGACCCAGACGATGGATTCTGGACGATAGACGATAGACGATAGACGATAGACGATAGACGATGGACGATGGACGATGGACGATGGACGATGGACGATGGACGATATGCCAGTGTCGATTTTGTGGCAAAACGTGACATGAACACGAAATTATAATTCGGGCAAAAATAAATAGACGAAGGACGATGGATGTCAGACGAGAGCAAAATTTGTCACACAATCTTTAAGGATATCAGTTGTCACACAATGTCACACGAGTTATAGAGACTGTACGCAGTCCGTAGTAAGCATGCATGACGCGGTAGAACAGTACCCCATACGGCAAACACATGTTATGAACGGCTGGTAATCAAGGCTATGTGGCCCGTAGGAAGGTGGCTGCAAGGGATCACACCTTAGTTTTTGAGCTGTTTTGGTTAAGCTTTCCACGGGCCGGGATTAACAGTTTATTTTTTTCCTTCGATGCTCCATTGTAAAAATACACTCATTTTTATAAGAACACGTACAATCTGGCTAAGCCTGAGAATGTTCTATTTTTAGCTCATATTTTGTTTTAAATCTCGTCCTCAACGTTAACATTAGTGGACTTATAATCGGATGACATTAGACGATAGACGATATGCCAGTGTCGAGTTTGTGACGGAACCTCACATTAACACGAAATTTGTCAAATCGCGGGTAAAAACGAATAAACGAATGTCTGCAATGTCAGATCATAGTTGGTAGAGTATGGTCAGATATGTGTTGTGACGGTGGTATTGACATGTTGGCATCTAAATTTCACGTAATAAAAAGGAAAAAACGTGAAATCGAATAGCATCTCTTCATACATACACACACAAACACACACACACACACACACACACACACAACACAGACACACACATACATACATACATACATCTTTATTTAACAATGCAGGTTAAATGTGAATTGGCAAGACCGAAGTCCTGATGTGGACCTGCCTAACTACAGCTAATAGAATACAATCACATTAAAATATAAAAATAAAAATTAGAAAAACAAGGTGTAAGTTTCTTCTTAATTACAATAATACTTGGAAAAATTTACATACAAAACATAAATAATAAATTCGTATCTAGAAGTATAAAAAGTCATAATTTTTCATTGAAACACAGTAGGAACGTCTGACAAAATTTAAGCACAACCAAACAACTGAGACGCACTCATTTATTTCGTTACACTGGAAATCAAACTTATGACGCAATTCTGAGCGTCGGTACACTCTTTTTTATTTCACAAGAACCATTTTTTGTGTGGGATACTTGTGATGGGGCAGCAGGCTTGTGGAAGGTTAGACCAAAACAGCTCAAAAACTAAGGTGTGATCGCTTGTAGCCACCTCCCTACGGGCCACATAGCCTGGATCACCAGCCGTACTAACATGTGTTTGCCGTATGGGATAGGGTTCTACCGCGTCATGCATGCCTCATACTACTACGGACTGCGTGCAGTCTCTAATAACTTATGTGACCCTATATGACAACTGATAACCCTAAAGATTGTGTGACAATGGAAATCCCTAAAGATTATGTGACAACTGATATTCTTAAAGATTATGTGACAAATTTTGCCCTTGTCTGGCATCCATCGTCCTTCGTCTATTTATTTTGCCCGCGATTGTGTGACGAATTTGAATTTCGTGTTCATGCCCCGTTTTGCCACAAAATCGACACTGGCATATCGTCCATCGTCCATCGTCCATCGTCCATCGTCCATCGTCCATCGTCCATCGTCCATCGTCCATCGTCTATCGTCTATCGTCTATCGTCCATCGTCTATCGTCTGGGTTTTAGCACATGCCATATTAGCCGCCGAGTTAGAGATTTAGAGTGATCGATTGTCGAGTAGTGTTTACAAGCGGTGAGGCCGTCTTTATTCAAGTGTGACGGAGGTCGCGTTTTAACTCTGAAGCCAGGACGAGCTGTCAGCTGTTTGACAGAGGTCGCGTTTTAACTTGCAAGCCTGGAGGAACTGTGAGACGTGTAAAAGTGTCTTAAGCAGTAATCACCACGTTCTTGTGGAATAAATCTCCTTGTTGCTATTCCGACATCCCTGCGTTCCACTGGACCTCAAACTACATTCCTCTAACCACATTCGAACTCGTAACAACACCCCAAAGCCCAAAACCTGATGCTAGCCTCCTTACGTCAGAAAATGGTATGGAAAAGTGACCTCAGTCGGGGGTGTCTAGAAAACGAAGACCGAAGACCGAAGACCGAACATCCCTAGAAAACGAAGACCACCTAGAAAACGAAGACCTAGAAAACGAAGACCCCCTAGAAAACGAAGACCTCTAGAAAACGAAGACATGAATCCTAAGACCCCGATCAAAACCGTCGGCGAAATTAGCACTGAATACATTTAATGGAATCATATAATACTCCTGGATTATTTCGTTTACTTCCCCAATGATTGGGTGCCGTTATTTGACAGGAGGTCACGCCAACATTTAAAGTTCAAGTCGCGTGATTGCGCGTCACGGCGTGATGGCTCGAAAGCTTAAGGTCAACAGGCTGATAGGGGTGTTTCGGCGGAAAAAATTACAGAAGACCTCTTGTCTGCAAGAGCGGGTACGATCTCAAATCATGTCGACTTTACGGAAGTTCATGTTTCCAACTCCCTCGGTGCAATTTGCAACCAATGTTAGCCTTAACACAGCCAAAAATGTCACGTAACCCCGTAATTCGACGGTTTACATCAGTTTACATCGATCGCCGATCGTCTTAGTTTTTGTGTTAAGAAAACTAAGACGGGGTCTTAGGTCTTAGTTTTCCAAGATAGATGAACACAAAATATATAGAAGCATTCTATTCTCACAAAAAACAACATTGATAAGGATAGGATTTCAACAGACAGGTAACACGATGTATCCATCCCATACAGTTCGAACACATACAGTGAATTGAAACAAGACCAAACAACATCAGATCGATTTGCACTACAATTGTACGGTGAATTTAAGGAAATATGGTTAAAAAGGACTCCTATGCTCCCTGTGGAATGACACAAAAGTACAACTCAGCAACCGGAAGTGCCTTGTCGTTTTTAGATCACATGCTAATTTTCGCTGTGGTATTAGTTAGGATTAAAATCTTCCTTCCTGTCAAGGATCACAAGGTAATGAATTTCATTTGTTCTTCACCTCCGTGATGATAGCATATAAATAAGACCCCATGAGGCTTAGAGAATGACCAAGCCTTCAGCATGAACAACAAGACTGGTCCGGAGAGAGAAAGAACTTCCAGTAGCTGAGCTTCAATAACACAAAACTGTTTAACGCAGATTTCTGAGCTACACTCCCTCGCCAGATGTTTGAATCTTTTCACTTACATCATGCGAGACATTCAAATCAAGATAAAAAATGTATTCGAATAAAACGTTCTTTCATTGTTCACTTCCGTCACGCAATATTAGGTCAAATAAGATCTTTATTCGGGTCGCTTGATTTGATTTAAAGTTGGGGATTAGATATATTCGGGCTATGGAACCTTCGCGAAACAAAACAAAGCAAAGTCGCCCCACCAGGAGCTGAAGGCAGTGACGAATAAAGCTCAACACGGCTCGCAACGCTGGAAGTAATTTCGCCGAATGTTTTTGTGTTCGTTTCTTGAGGGTCTTATTTTTTGTAACAGCCTGGCACGACTTCCATAAAATTTATCGTTTATCATAGAAATCCTTCAGCTAATGTACCAGATTTTACACAAGAACTAAAAAACATAATTAAAAGTTTAAGCAACAGGAAACAACATGTTTATATAATGGGAGATGTAAATATAAATTTTCTGAAGTATAACAAGCATGCAAATACTGAAGATTATCTTAATATGCTGTATTCTAACAATTTTCTCCCACTTATCACTAAACCCTCTAGGCTCACAGATTACTCTTCTACCTTAATTGATCATATTTATACTAATGCTCCCATTCAAAATACTATTTCTGGTATTGCTCTAGCTGATATATCTGACCATTTACCTGTTTTCTGCATCTGTAATGTACCCACGTCTAAAACCAAACAGATAACATATTATAGAGATTACAGTAGCTTTTGCAAGGATCAATATTTAGCTGACCTCAGTCAAGTTAACTGGCCAGACTTATACTCCACCTCCGCTGATCTTCACGAGATAACTAATGTATGTATAAACAAAGTGAAATATATTGTCAATAAACATGCCCCTTTAAAAAAAGTTACCAATTCTAAAATGAAACAACTCAACAAACCTTGGTTAACACAGGGGCTTTTAAAATCAATTAAAAGGAAACAAAAGATGTATAAAACACATTCTCTCAGCAAAAATTCAATGAAGATAAAAGAGTATAAACAATACTCCAATCTACTGACCAAAATGAAGGCCAAAGCCAAAGATAAATATTATAACAAATATTTTCAGCTCTACAAAGAAAACCTGAAAGAAACATGGAAACTTATTGGTACGATTATTAAAAGGAAAGCCAAAGCTCAATCAAACTACCTTCCTAGGATCATATGAAATAATAGGGTCTACACTAATGAACTCGACATTGCTAATCAATTTAAACAGCACTTTACTACAATTGGCCCTAATCTTGCTAGTGCAATTAATCCTCCTGCTAGTGCAATTAACCCACTAAATATATACGTAATAGCCCCACAAATAGCTTTTACTTATCAGCTGTCACTGAAGAATATGTGACTCAGCTATTTTTAAATCTAAAGGAAAGAAAGGCTTCATTAGATATTCCTAATAAGTTAATAAAACTTGCTAGCCATGAATTATCTAAACCTTTCGCATACATTTACAATCAGTCAATCATACAAGGTATTGTACCTAATGTACTTAAAGTTTCAAGAGTAACTCCAATATTCAAATCTGGGGATGCAACAGATCCTCCAAATTATAGACCCATAGCAGTTTTATCACCATTTAGTAAAATCCTAGAAAAAATTGTCAATGATCAACTCATCTCATTTATAGATAAATATAATATCTTGTTCAAATACCAGTTTGGGTTTAGAAAAGACCATTCCACTGAGCTTGCTATTCTAGAAATAACTGAAATTCTTAAAACCTCAATTGACAACAATCTCATAACATGCGGGGTCTTTCTAGATTTCTCCAAAGCCTTTGATACTGTCAACCATGCGATACTGCTAAGGAAATTACATAAATATGGAGTTCGTGGAAAAGCTTTAGATTGGTTCACAAGTTACCTTACTAATAGAACTCAATGTGTGAAACTAGGTAATGCTGAATCCAATTTTCTCCAGATTGTTTGTGGAGTTCCTCAGGGATCAACCCTTGGACCACTATTATTTCTTCTTTACATAAATGATCTTGCCAACTCGTCAGATATGCTTTCCTTTCGACTTTTTGCTGATGATGCTAATATCTTTTATGCCACTAAAACATCAAAAGATCTTGAGGCAGTAATGAACTTAGAACTTCAGAAAGTAATTAACTACTGCAATCTCAATGAACTGTCTATTAACGTGAAGAAAACAAACTTTGTGATAATAACATCTCCACAGAAGCCAACTATACACAATATCAACATTTTAAACATTGATCGCAAAACTAGTATCAAATATTTAGGCATTTATTTAGATGAGCATTTGAACTGGAAAACTCAAATAGCACATGTTCAAGGCAAACTGACTAAAAACCTTGGAATCTTCTACCAATTGCGGAATTACCTGAATCTAAAGATGTTAAGACAACTGTATTATGCACTTATTTACCCTTATCTTAATTATGGTGCAATGTGTTGGGGCAACACTATTCAGACTAATTTAAGTAAGATCTGTACTAAACAAAATAAATGCATCCGTAGTATCTTTTTTGCAAACAAACGAGAACCCTCATTCCCTTATTACCAAATCCTTGAAATTTTAAAATTTGAAAATGTTGTTAGATTCAAAATTTGTTCACTGGCATTTAAATTATATAACAATCCAACAACTGTTCCAGCAATTTTCCATAATTTCTTAATACCTACAACAAATGTCCACTCTTATAACACCAGAAATTCTGCCAGGCTCAATTTTCACCGACCACATAGGCAAATTTACTTTTAAGTACTCTGCTTCTGTTTTATGGGAAACTGTTCCCTTGCCATTGAAAAAATACAAAATCATTTAACAGGTTTAAGAAACTTTATAGGGTCCACCTGATCTCTTGTCAATCAAATAATATATAATTTGTTCAGTGATCAAATATATAGTATGTAATTATCCATATGTAAGTAATTATAATAATAATAGAGTTAATAATAATAATAATAATAATAATAATAATAATTGTCCGATTATATTTTGATCTTGTCATTGCTGCTGCTGTTGTTGCTGCTGGTGATGTGTTATTCTTTTCCATTCCTTTGTTTCTGGTTTTTGCTTGCTGTTGTTGCTGTTGGTTGTTTGTTTGTATGTGGTTTTTTTTTTCTGTCTTTTTTGTTCTTTTTTGCTTTTGTTTTTCTTTTATTAAGTTTGTCCTGTATAGATTCCTTGCTTGGTGCAGTATATCTCTAACATACCTTAAATCATATACATGTAATTCCCTCTTGCACAACAATCCTAAGCTCTACAAACATCTCCTATATCCCAATAAAGCTCAGTACCATTTCTTTGCTTATCCAAAAGTAGGTGGTGGTCAACTAGAAAGCCTTTGCTACTTTGACCACCACACACATTTTGTAATTTGTACTGTATTTATTTTATCTTGTAATCATCTGTTGTAATTATACTTTTCTTTCTATGTTAATTTTATGTAAATAGTGTGAAATAAATGAACCAATGAACCAATCAGGTTGTTTCCACACTACATGACCGAACAAAATGTTGTGACATCGATCTTTCGCCTCACGGATAGAACTTCCAGGGGGTCTTCGTTTTCTAGGGGGTCTTCGTTTTCTAGGGGTCTTCGTTTTCTAGGGGGTCTTCGTTTTCTAGGTCTTCGTTATCTAGGGGGTCTTCGTTTTCTAGGGGTCTTCGGTCTTCGGTCTTCGGTCCTCGTTTTCTAGACACCCCCTGAGTCGGTCCGAGAAAAAAAACGGAAACAAGCAAAGGCCCTTCGGACACGCTCGAGCAAGTTCGCATGCCTTTTCTTCAACCAAATTTCCGCCCAAAACCATGAGCGACAGCAGGGAAAACGAAGATATGTAGGATCCAAATAAACTATTAGATAACCAAAGTTTGGAAAAGAGCAAAGAAACAAGTCCAAACTACTTTCAGAATAAAGCCTAAGATAAATCAGCGCGGGGGAAAAATATTGAAAGAAATTAAAACAATGCGATGCTGATATTACTTCGAGAAATCAGAAAAGTAATAAACACATCTGGCAGTAAACTAGGTAAATTTTTGACAATATTGACGTAAATGTACGTATAACAGACAAAAAACAAGTACCAACCTGACAGTTTAGACTAGTCATCAGTTACTAGGAACCTAGCCCAACGCTATTTAAAATAATAAAAACAAATAAAAACAAATCCGTGTTATTGCTCATTTGGTGTTTTTAGTCAATAAACAGGTGATTCTTGTTTAACCGTAAAAATAATGATTATGATGATCAGAACTGTTTACCGCAGGATTGAACACCCAAACATGGAACAGAGACAATTACCTGGTAGCCGTCTTTTGCAGATCGAGACTCTGATGACCCCAAGTATGCCGATATGCTCTGTGCGCACGCAGTAGGCACATCGCATTTTACCAGAGCATAACTGAAGTCGACAAGCCAAAGGATCTTAATACACACCTTAACGAAATAAAGTTTTTGCGGTCGACGACCAAAGAAGTGAAACTAGAGTTCTATTAGGTTCTGTTTCAGAGCTCGATAGAGGGTCCACTGACCTTGTTGTTAAGAACAACTTCTCGATTTGGGAGCCAAGTGCGGATAAACAGTAGGCTAATTTCATGACAACGTTTACAAGAAATCTGAATGTTTTAAAGTCCTAAAGTCTCGAACAGTACTGCAAGAGAAAACAAATACCTGCGGATTCGGATTTTGGTAAAAAAAAATTATCTGCGGATTGACGGATTTTCCTAAAAATTAGCACGGATCAACGGATTTGCTGACCCCTATTCACCCCCCTCTACCATCCTCCAACACCATCAGGTATTTTGGTTATTTGTGTGGCCCATTAATCATTTTTATTTTTTTTATTTATTTTTTTTTATTTTAACAAAACAACAACATTAACAACAGCAAAATAGCAAAGAAAGACCACAAGGATAGGAAATTTTCTGTCTTTGATGAGGGAAACCTGTCTTGCTATGACTGGGGCAAATCTTGTGCTAAGCTTTACAATACGCTCTCAAGTAATGCGAGTAAGATAGCTATTTATGGAGTATTTTCACATGACGTCACGGCGGCCATGTTGGTGTCCCAAAACAAAGAAACGGCGGCCATGTTGGTGCCCCAAACGAAAACTCTGGGAACTGAACTCTATTTTTATGCAAATACTTTCTTTTCTTTCAGAAAATCAATATGGCTGGTAGTCACGTGAATGAAGACGTTTTACAAAATATAGACGGCATTTAAACAAACTAAAGAAAACAAAAGAAAACAAAGAGAATATTTCTTCGAGGTTTCTTGGAGAATCAGACCAGTAACAAACATTACTCGTAGTAAGCTAAACAAATTGCTAAGCAACATTGACATAAATATCTGTAGAACAAAGAACAATTAACCTGACAATTTAGATTAGTGAACAATCACTCGAAACGTAACGCAGCGCCATTTCACACAAAATCGAGGAAGCGTCCACCGAGGAAGCTTCTTGGATTTATGCTTCTCGTGATCATTGGCAAAGCATGATCCGGTTACACAGCAGCGGAGACAGCGATAATACAACCTTGCGAAACCACACGAGCTTTTGTCTCGGAGGCTCGTACACTGTAACATTACCAAACCAGCCAACCAATTTCACTGTTCCTAACATATAAGTGATGATCCATATCAGTTCATCAAAAAGGAACCGTTTTTTTCAAAAACGTTGTTGGAAAGTCGATTTCCAGCCGAAACTCGCTCCAGTGTGACGTATTTGCTTACGATAGCGTAGCTTCGCTATCGTCAGCGGCATCGTGGGTATTTCAAGGTATTCCTAGAGACTGTCAAAAACTGACTTCAATCCAATACCACAACATGAAATGGTAAATAGGCTTAAAGCTTACCAAACCCAAGTTAACACTAGTTCATTGAAAAGATACAAATATCCCACTTTCCGAAAACCCTGCCTGCAAAAATTTGTTACTACCATAACACCCGGCATAGTCAATCGAACGTTCGGAAATCGAATTCAATTAAACGCAATCGACGCAATCCGTGGATTGAGTTCGATAGAGTTCGGCAATTAAACTAAATCGAACACCGAACTTTGTGTGAGTTCGATTTTGGAACCAATCGACTCCAACACGATTCATTAGATTGTGTTCCACCCAAGGTCATATGATGAGATCTCTTCTTGAATCCCACTATAAACGTCTTCACTTTTACCAAGTAATCGAAGAATTTACAGGCCACGGACGCAAC
>JAEMWC010000071.1:862500-907500 GCA_016490735.1 Pachyseris speciosa
TACAGTGCAGGAAAATCTCTCTGTCCAGTGGCTACCTTTAAGGTCGTTTGGCGGGTAATGTGGACCTGGATATGTGACAAACGAGACGAATGCGATTTAACTTTGTCCAATTTAGGAGAAGTTTGCTTTTTCTTCTCGGCAATCAGCACTTCCAAAATGGATAGTAAGAAGCGCAAAACTACTAGAAGACCACAAGAAACAAGAGAAAGGGATGATTCAAATGACGAAACAACTCTCAACGCTTCTCAAATTTCATCGCCAGGAAAGCAAACATTACCAGCCATATCCTACTGGGTGGCATGCCAAACAAATAATGGTGCTCCCATTAACGCCTTGAAAATACAGAGAGCTGTTGCTAGTCGTGGTCTGGAATTTTACTCTTCCAGAGCGACACGTAAAGGAAACACCAAAAGCCTTAACTTCCAGGTGTTTAAGGATCACAAGAAACCGTTGTTTAATGGAATTATTGGAGTCTTCACATCAGCACTGTCTTCACATCAGCATCTGAATTGCTGCTAATTAAGGAGCGACTTTAAAATCAATTTACGTACAGAGCACTCTATCAAGTTGTCAAATAAACAATCTTGCTGATTAAGATTAGAAAAATCAGCGTCACAATGCTTCAGGGTTCAGTGCGAAGAACCAAGAATGTGATCAGTTAAACTGGATGCATGCACGTTTAATACCGCCCTTTACAAAGCGTCGCAAATTGATTTCAAAAGAGTACGTAGACATTAAGGTTGTAATGTCTTATGTCAGAAAAAGTTATATTTGCAGGGCTCTTCCGGAGGAGCTAGCTATAGATGTTAACGAGCACTCCCAAGAGTCAGCCCAGACGGAAAAAGTCTTCCGCCTTAGAGCCGTTGTTGACGTCTTTAAGCAAATGATGAAGGGTTCTGTGACAGCACTACGCCGCCCTGGCCTTACGTTGGACACGTTTAGTTTGGATTTGTCGAGTACATCGCAGCCACCATTGTTGGAGGCTCCGCGCAAACCATTATCGTGCCAGATAACAGTTATATGCAATGACATACAACTGGTTATGTAAAAGCTAAACTTTTCCATCCATCGCGGAGAAGTTTATAAGAAGGAGCCTAAATCGCACTTCACATTTGTGTATCTATGCAACATGAAAACATTCCTTCACAAGTTAATGAGAAATGAGGCCTTTTAATATCGCCTAGTGCAGAACATTCAGCGTATTCTAGCCATATTCAGCAAGCCAGAAAATTCTGTACTACCTCAACTTAAGTTCAACATAGACCTGATCGAATTGGAAGGAGGACGGTTCTGGAGCTTTTCCAGCTGATAATTTGTTCAAGTGGTCATTTCTGAATCTCAGGTAAGAAGAACGCACACGAGAAAAAATAGTAGGGGCATACATTTAAGGATATAGGCTAAACTGGCTTAGTTAGCTTTATTTATATTATATTGCATCCAATGTGGAGCTTAAGACCAATGCAAATGCTCAAAAGAAAACTATGACACTGTGGACAAATGGCGTAGTAAAAGTTGTGTTACTATAGAAAGATGATAGAGATTTCTATGCGATAAAATACTTGCTGTGTGCGAGAGAGGGCTTTAAGAAGGACAGATGACTTATAACAACATCTAATATTCTTATTCTTTCGTTGCAACAGAAAGGCGTCACGACTCCACGCACTTTCGTGGATTTTGACAGATTCAAATATCCAGAACCCCATTGATTTTGAAGAGATTTTGAGAAAACGTCTTTCAGAAGATAAAGTACAGCAGTTCTGCGCAGATTTCCTGGCAATGTTTCGCCTTAAAGATCACAAACAGCCTAACCCATATCCGATAGGCTTAGCGGACAGGGAATGACCAGACGTTTTGCTCCCGTGTTACAGATTGTTCCACTTGACCGAATCGCACGTGTGACAATTAAACAAAGCAGCGAAACTTCAACAAAGCAATGGTAGATGCTTGGAGAGATAATCTTCCTAGATGAAGTATACTCCGACCCTCTCGACGTGGACGACTGGAAAATACTGTGCCAGGGAGACTTCATGTCTCACGACGTGAAATGGAAGAAATCTGAGGGGTTTCTTTGCAATGCGAGCATGACTTGTATATCACTCGCCAGAAAGAGATGGATTTTGAAGTGGCTCATAATCTCGCTATAGATAAACGGCCGCGCAAAGCACCACTTCAATAGCCTTCCTCCAGAAGAGCCGGAGGCAAACAAGTGGCTGAGGCAACATGCTATGGATTGCGTTAGCCAGTTTAGTCCAACACCCATGCCCGTTACACACGAGAGCAGTTTGGCAGAAGATGACTTGCACAACATTTTGACAGTGTCGTAAATTTACGAGGAAGTCGAGGACTCTAATCACCCACGGATCCAGAGTGTAGTCAGACGAGTGGTGCTCATTCGCCGCACGCTTCCTCTAAAAGCGACGCAGACTTCACAGAAGATGACAACGATGCCTGTGAGATAACAACGCTGCACAGGTAACTTAAAAAGGCCACTGAAGGACGTTTGCTTGAGACAAGGACACCTCATGATGTTACTGAAAAATTTACAAAAGAGGCAATGCGGGATCATCACCTAGCCAGTCGTCGTAACGGGCTTGTGGAAGTGGGTGTTGTCGATCATACCGAGGCTAGTCAATTCGTCACTGATTCCGACGAACCACTACCGACCTGCCTTAAACGACATAGGGTCCTCTAAGAGAAGAAAAGACTGCGTGAAGAGAAACAGCGCTTTGAGGAGGAGAATATCAGAAAAGCGTTCCAAAATTCGCGGCTACTGAACATGGAGAAAGACACAGCAGAGCACAAAAGAAGAATGGAAGAAACAAGGTACCAAGAAGAGCGCAAGGCGATGAAAAGTTTTCTGAAATCAACTGCGACAATTAAAAAAGGCTGCGCCCTTACCATGAGCACCAAGCACCAAAAAACGCTCACGTTGCCTGCAGTAGAGGAACGAAAGAGACTGTGCCTAAGAAACCAACTCATAGACCCAGAATCCCAGAAGGGAGCGCAGCAGGCGACGAAGAGGACGGAGATTTGTTTCTGACACCGAGAACACCCTCTACGTTCCACGAAACGAAATGGATCAGTTCTGGCCTCAGTCGCCGTGCACAAACATCTGTACGACACAACCATTCCCAGCAGTGCACAATCACTTGCATGCCGAATGTGCCCTTCGAAACGTGAACGACCGTGGGATCACAGAGGAATTGCTTCGAGCCTGAAGCACAAAGAAACTCAGAGATCCTCCGCAGAGCCAAGAAAAAGCCAAGAGACGAAACACACACACACACACACACGCACACTCTTGAACGACATATCAGTCAAAAGTAAATCTGTAACTGACCAGACCAAACTGTAAAGTCTGTCACTCTGTATAATGAAAGATTAAAACTCATTCCAATTCTATGACAGTGTGAACTTTCTTTAGTACAATAAAATGTTTCAGTTGATGAATGGCATTAGTATGGAGACATTACACTTAGTGCTTAAAGCCTTTATTTATCTTTTTTTTTTTGCACGTCAAATGTATCTCGGCACTTAGTAAGATCAAGTGCAGGTGTATTGCCCCTAAACTTTTTTTTAACCCAATTTGTAAGCTTATGTCGTTAGAAGAAGGGTTTCAAAGTTATTTGCTGCTGGAATTATTTGGAACCTACTTTTTTCGTTCAAAATACGCTCTAATTTCACCTCAAAATTGTCACCATGATCGCTCGGCCAAAAGGACACGTGATATCACTCTGTGACGTCAAGTAGTTTGATACTGTAGCGTTCCACTGAACCCCAAAAAATACCGAAGAACAAGATTCAATGGCTCGGTATTTGTTTTCGATAACAACAACCCAAAAACTGCGCATGCCTTATAGAAATGCCACGAGCGCATGCGCTACAATACACTCAACAAGCTTAGCTGAAGGAAAGTCATGAGGCATGGAGGGCGGCATTGTGTGGCTGAAGCGCCGAATAATGAAAGCTGCGAAAATACAAGCTACACACCAATAATACCGATATTCATACGTTTCCCACAGAACCGACAGCAAGAGCGAAATCGGTCAAATTCGTCGAAAAACACCGCGTCGATTTTGGCGAAACAGTAATCCGTTGCGGTGTGTTCGATTTGATTTATTTAGAGAAACATTGCTTCGAAAATGACATGGCATGGAAACTGGGATATGCGAAGCGAAGAGACCTCATTCGCAGTGCTATACCGATAAGAAACACTGTCATTCCTGAAGGTCCCGAGGTTCTGCAAGACCCAACGACAGAAGCGACAAGAACAAATGTAAGCAAACATTTTGCATAATTTGATATTTTCGATTATTTTAATTTGACCTGCATATGTGAAATGAGAACACTTTTAAATTTACTATGTCAATTCGTTGTGTTTATGGTGCAGTATTCATTTAGTCGAAAAGGTTAGACTTCTGCCATGTAAAATCTAAATGTAAGTCTTATTGGTGGAAACTTTAGTATCCTTCGCAGCCGTTATTAGGGTCGTCACGTAACGCTCCTCCCTATTAATGGCTGCTCACTCAAGCTCTGCATTCCTTTCCCTCTGTTACCGAGAACCAATAAAATGCATGTAATTCTTGGCAGCTGCGCCAATCATATTTCTCGTTATATTTGCCGCCAAAAACACAACAAGACGAAGACTAGGAACAAGTTTCTAGAAAATGGAAGCCTGATCCTTATTGGTCAGTTTGAGGGAAAGGAATGCAAAGCTCGAGTGAGCAGCCGTTAGTGGGGAGGAGCGTTGCCGGTGACGACGCAAATAATGGCTGCGAAGGAGACTATGGAAACTTCAGATGTTTCTTTATTACTCACTTCGTAGAGTTTCTTAGGCGTTTGATATGCGTCACCTGCTGCTTTAAGCTTACAATTTGTTTCGTCACATTGCTGTGTAAACCTTCATGCTATTGATCTTTCTTCTTCTTCTTCTTCTTCTTGTTTTTTTTTTTTAAACCTGAAAGAGACTTAACATAACAACGGAAGAATATTGCTTGCCGTCATTGCATTATTTTCTTTAAGTAAACCATAAGTGCCATACAGCTAAGCTGAAGCGAATTCTGCAGAATAGTGTACATGAACACGTGCGTAATTTCAGTTCCAAGTATATTCCTATCAGGGTTTGCCAGCTTATCACTGCAGAAAGTTTAATATTTCAGTGTTTCCATCCATATTATTTTTTTGGTTATTTTTTTATTTTATTCTATTTTTTATTATTATTATTATTATTTTTATTTATTTTTATTTTTTTACTTTTCGTGGAAATGAACTTGTCTAACCTTGGCCCGTGGTGGCCTAACCCAAAAGGAAGAGGATGATGCAACAGAGGCTAGAAATAATGGTAATAAAGTTGAAGTTTTTTTATTCAGATGATATCGATACATTAAAAAACCTTCCCATTACAGGGTTTGTCAGCTTTTCATTGCCGAAAGTTTAATATTTCAGTGTTTCCATCCATATTATTTTTTTGGTTATTTTTTTTTCAGATGACATCCATACATTAAAAAACCTTCCTTTCACATTGCTAAAGTCAGAACTGAAAGGAAACACTGCCTAGATGTTCTGTGAAGGGGCAACTCAATTGACAGTTCCCAGGAAGAGCTAGTACAGAGGAGTCTGTGAAGGGTTACTAAGCAAGAAAGCAAATCCAGAAAACCGTGTTATATCACCTGGTCAGTTTTCCATGAATGTTTTTACAGTACCACCTCACACAATAGTTTTTAGATTTGGTTGTTTAATTTGTATGAGACTGTGACAATTTGTCATAAGACACTGTGTTCTATGCATAAACATGTATATCAAACTTGTGGTTGTTGTGATTGCAATTGGCAGTATAAGATCTACAATTATCCCCCCAAAATCAAACTCCACTTTGGTAAATATGGATTGTTCAATATCCTTAGCTTCTGTTTCTGATCTATTAATCGGTAAAGCTTTTCTGCATGTTACAACCGATGTGGAAATAACTAACTAACTAAAATAGCTATGCTGCCCGTACCACAACTGTTTATTACTAAAACGTCCAACTGACAGCTTTTACTTTTTAAAAAGCACAGGTAACACCATCATCCATAGAAGCAGAGTAGTTTACATTACAGCCAAGCATGCCCAGTATCAGTATCCCTGCCAGCAGCAGCCATAGGCAAAAGAAGGGCTTATAATTGCTCAATATGTAAAAAAAAGAAAAAAAAAACGTGGCGCTTGCACAAAACTCAATGCAAGAATTAATTATTTAATTAGAAAACAAATGTCCTCCTTTTCATGGTGTTTGCTATGAAACCAAGCTTTTGTACATCCATTCAATGCAAATGCATACCATTGTCCACGAGGAGGTAAATTTCATTTGACGACCATTTGAAAGTGAAGTTTATAGTAAGTTCAGGGCCTATTTATGATTTGCACTGTGACAATGAATTATTATCATTAATAATATACATGAAAAATTTTCTCGATTCTGATTAGCGAAGAAAAATGCAGCTTTTAGGAAACACGATGCAGAGCTGATGCAGAGACGATGCAGAAAAAAGGTAATTCATTGCAAACAAGAGGTAAACAACCGACGATTCTGATTGGTTAATAAACAAAGGAACTGAAATTGAGCCAATCAAACGCGGCCTTTGAATGGCGCAAAGTTTAGAAAGGCTAAAGAGCTGCGAGCGAAAACAATGGCTGGCGTTTTAAGCAGGTTTTCTTTCGTGGCCGCAAGAACAGGAGAGAAGCAGAAAAACAGCTCTAAAAAGGAGAAACGGTGTGGAAAGCCCTGGTTTTTGGTTGTGTGTTTAGAAAAGGTGGTGTCTAGAGAAGGGAATTACCAGTGTAATTGGAATTACGAAAATTACTGGAGTGACTGTACTCCGAGATAAATAAACAAACAAGACGAAGATTATGAACCAGAAAGCCCCTAGGTAATAATTACAGCGCTTGATAGACACTTGAAAAACGAAGTAGCATTATAACTATAGCCTGTAATTGTTTAGCCGCGTTTAACAGCTAAAAAATACTTTAAAAACATTGAGAAAACTGTTGTTTTGACTAAACCGTTTTGTATTTGATTCACCTGCGTTGCTTCTGCAAAATTAATTTAGCTATCTCGCATTTTTTCATGTATGATATATACATCTAGCGAAGCCTAAAAGCGAGCTCCAAAAGTATTCTTTTTTCCTACTGGCATTTACATATAGACTCTGCTTGTCATATCACCCATCTGACCTCACTCAAGCTACAGATGCAATGCTGTAGAAAATAGTATGGAAAGGTGATCTGAGCCAGTAACACAGTGGATTTGGACCGCCAGCGAATTTGCACCCTCCAGTCCAGATCTGCTTGTGGATCAGATTTGGACCTCCTAGTCCAGAACTGCTAGTAGATATGAACCCCCCCCCCCCTTTTACGGATTTAGACCCCCACCCCTCCTTAAAACAAACATTACCAGAAATCCGCGTCACGTTTATCAGGAAATCATGTGTCACGTGGCCTTTAAAATGGCCGCCGGAGTTACTAAAGAATGTATGAATTTCAACAGAAAATTTCAGATAAATTTACCGATGGCAATGCTGCTTATTTTCCGTACGTCGCATATAAAAACTAAATCGTTAATGGAGTGTTCTTTGTTGTCTTTCAGACTGAAAACGTTAACAACCTTTAGACAATTTTTGATTGAAAAACTTCGGCTACTGACTCCTATACAGTCACCATTTTAGTCAGATTTTAGTAAAATTACTCACCTTTAATACAAATTTTGCAATGCATTTCCTCGTTCTGACAATCTTCCGCACGTCCGAGCAATATTAGTAGGGAATGAGCTTTCCAATATAACCGCTTTGAAGCGGTTCTGTGAAGGATAAATCTAGACAAAATCACAACAAAAAAGTGCAAAATTCGAAGCCAGTCGATGTTAGGCTTCATCGAGCAAAGCACTCCCCTGAGACTGGTCGAAGGCCAGAAATAAAGTTAGAGTTTCTGCTCGTTCTCAATACTCGCTAGCCATTACTGACATTATTCACCTAGCCTTTTTAGTCGCTCTCGACGCCTTCGCTCAAAAGCCGCCATCTTGGACACTCGCGTGTCTAGCGTGCAATCGCGCGGGAGCAAAATGGCGCCGATTTCTGGTAATGCTTTCTATTGAGTAAGGTAATGCCTCGAAAAAATTATGAAAGAAACATACATGGAAATCAATAAAAATAATTAGATGATATGAATTAAGACTAAGATATTTCTTTTGATCAGTTACCTCTTGACCTTCCTATCACAAAAAAAAACTGTTTGCTAGCAATAAGCTCACCAGTCACTGCACCTACAGTGTTTTCAAAAAGAAACCCAGCTGCTCTTCTGCCCAGTCAAAAGCAAGACAAACACCTTGATAATAAAATATTTGGCATTTGTTTGATACCACTATCGAGGTAATTAACAACGTAGTATGAGGATTTAAGGTAATGATTCATCAAAGCAAAAGTGCTGGAAATCCGTGTTAGCCATCTTAACTTGATTTTCTATTTTGCAAGAAAGCTAAGGACTAGTCTCACATTTCTCCATGTACATTTGAAATTGTACAACAATGTACGAGACAAGTATTTGGTTTAATTTAATTAGGTTAGCTTTGGGCCGCATTAAATTTCACCTCTTAGTTTTTAGTATGTTTAATATTAGATAATATTCTTTATATGGGCATTCAGTTTCTCCCAGTAATTCTCCAGCCATGCACTTTTATGGTTTTGTATCAACTTACTTGTATTCGCATGACAAAGTATTATTAAACCTAATTCTAAAATTAAACTTAAAGTAAGCTCTTTCCCATCAACGTACACATCCTTTGGACTTCCTTCTCCTGTATACAGTCTTTCAATTAACTTTATTAGAAGCTGGTCACACCTACAATCTTGTGGGATGATTGGATGATATTTGGCATTAATGTTTAATGGAATTTCAAATGTTTGATGAAGTAATAGTCACCCCTGATTTAAGATTGACACTAAAAATAGTAAAATTTAAAAACAACCCAAAGCTAACCTAATTAAATCACATACTTGTTACTCACAAGTTACATCTGATTAAAAATTGACACAAATAATGTAATAGATAGGACTTAAAACTGCTTAAAGAAGGTACGGTGCATGCATGATGCTCGATGGAATACTATTCCAGTCTGTTATGTAGCGATTAAGAAAAGAAAAGTTGAAGACCATATATGTTTATATTTAGCCAGGCCAAGCCTTAAATCGGAGCTGCACACTGTTACCGAGCAACTTCGCATGGCTCTCCTGGCCAGTTAAATTTGTGCCAAACCAGCAGGAAAAACGAAGAGTTTTCGATAGCAAACGTTTGCAAAAGCTAGACAGACATTCTTGAGTCCAAACTACTTTCAGATGAAAGCGTAAAGGAGTTCAAAGCGGATCAAAAAGTTAACAAAACACTGCAAGCAAACAAAGTACGATGAGAATGTTTGTTCGAAGAAGGAGAAGGTGGAGAAATTAAACAAGACAAGCTGATAATAAAAATAACTTGTACTGCTTAAGTTAGAAAAATCGGTATTTATTTTGACATAAATTCCATAGAACAGACAATAAAGGATACAAACTGATCGTTTAGAGCAGTCAACAGGAATTGACCGCGGTTCAGAAACAACAGAACAAAACATTACAAGAAAACAAAGCACGATACGAATAATGTTTTTTCGAAGATTCTTGGAGAAAATGGAGAAATTAGACAAGTAACAAAAATATCTTGTATTAAGCTAGAATAATTGGTAAGACAAAAAAGATATCTGCACCTGATCGTTTGGAGTACTTAATAGGAATCACAGGCAGCAATAACTCGGAACGCGACAGAGCTGAATAATAGCGCCATTTCCCGCAAAATCTTTCCTTCGTTGACACAAAGCCCTAAAGTGGTTTGATAGTTTTACTGTTACTTGCCATGTCTTCTGAAGAACCTTCTTCAATTAATGATTCTCATTGGCAAAACATCATCCAGTTTTCGAATGGAAGAAAGCGCTTTCGAAACCACACGAGCATTAGTCTCTCGATCACGAGCACCCGTCCACTATAAAATTCATCAAAACCAGCAAGCCAGCCAGTCAACCCATTTCGCTGTTCTTAACATCCAAACACTGATTCTCATCGGCTCAACAAATTAAGACGACATGTTTATAGACGGCGAAACTTAATGACGAGTGAAGCGCGCTGGTTTTTTACATTTGTGACCCTCCATGGGATTTTGATGCTAAAGGTGAAAGCACGCTCACAACACGCTTCCAATTAAATACAAAAGATTTTTCCTTAGCACGCTAATAAACGTACCTCATTATCAATTTCTTTTGTTTCTTAGGACTTACTTCAAAAAATGAAGCGTGAGCAGACAAACAATAAAGCGTGTTAAAATGCAACAATAAATAGCACAGCACAGTAAGCGTGTCAGGAGCGCACACAAAGCGTGTCAATTAAGATTATAAAAATAAATGCTACTACCTTACCGTGCCACTGACACCGAAACGGTGAGGTTTTTATTTCTATTTTGGAAACTATCCTGTGAAGATGAGTAAGCTTGCGTAAGCAACTCGTCAATGTAGAGTTCCCGATTCAGCTAAGTATTAGTATAACTCGTTGCACAGATAACTGAATCATCCAAGATGTTTTGTAATATCCAGTAATGTGGCCATAATTAAATGTTGGCCTTTAAAGCTAAAATTACAAGAGGAAATGTTCAATATACTTAGAGATACCACTCTTATTTGTTTAAGACGATCTAGAGGTTCCTCGAAGGCAAGTTTTTGTATCCAGCACCAGCATCCCCGCGAGTCATACAATAGTTTTGGACGCGTTCCATGTTTTAGAATTCCTGAGTGTAGGCTGGGAGCAAGTGTACTTGGTTGTCCCCACCGTTTTTGTGTGTTTTGTGAGTCACTGAACACTTAATCGTGACATCTGGCACATCAAAACAGCCAGCAAAAAGGAAAACAACAGAGGACAGAATTTTTTTCAGCGCCTTCCATACTATACAAGTAAGAATTTTTCTTCTAATTTAAGCTAAACTTCAGACTCGGTAGCCGATAACGTGAGCATACTTTTTAATTCTTTGCAATCAGTTAGAACAATAGTTGTCAGATTATTACATATACTGAGATTTATAACGCACACCCAGTTTTGTTTCCCCCTAGTTTCTAGCATGTCCTATCGCTGTTCTACGTAAGAGTGCTCCAGTTCGCACACTAAGTGTGTAATCAGACATGTTTAAAGGAATCAAAAGGTTTAGCGTGCTAACTTCTCTAAAACAAAGCAAGTGTGTCCGTCTTTGTTCTAGAAATTAAATATGTGCATACACACTTTGCGTATTGTGTTAACGTGTTGTGAGCGTGCTTTCACTTTTAGCATCAAAATGCCATGGAGGGTCACATTTTTGACAGCTTTTTAACAACTTTATGTCAGATTTTGAGACGTGCACATGCATTTGACCGTTTTCTCATTTTTTGTTTTTTGTTTTTGTTGTTGTTGTTGTTTTTTGCTCGAGCTTAAATTTCTGCCTTCAATCAAGTTAATTAGCTTTAATTAAAGGTTTTTGAAAACAATTTTCCCTCACAGACACGAACACAGCCAGAAAAAAATTTCCAAACGTTGATCCTTGCCGGTTCAAACAAACAAACAAACAAACAAACAATCAAAAACGTAACTCGAGATTTAATCAAAGTTAGAGGGCAAAGCTTGGGTTGTTTACAGTCTTGGAACGAAGATTTCTAAGAGACGGACCATTAGAAATAACCGGAGGCGGAGGTGGGGGGGGGGGGGTGGGGGAGGGGTTACATTTCCCAAAAACAAAAATTCGTGCAAGGGAAAATTGTCAAAAAAGCAAAATCCTGCGAGCGGTGATGCGTAAAAGGAATTCTTGCACAGGAAGCGAGATGTATAGCACTTAAGGTTGTTAAAAGTTTGGGATAGGGGGTAAAGGTAACATAAAACAATGCCTAAAGAGAATTCAATTTCCTTCAGTGCTTTCATTTGAAAACAATTGTTTGATATTTCTTCGTACGGCTCGTGCAATTTTGTGAGTCTTTGAAAAAAATTACTCGAGCTTATTTATTCCAAATTGCACTCGAAATCATGTGATTAGTTATACAAATTGCAGAAACAGCTAAAGCTTATCTCTCCTATGAGGGAATGTGGATTTCCCATCTGATTTTCCTTATATTTTATTCAAAGCAAAATAAACAGAGTATCAATATCCTTAAAGCTGCAGAAATTTTAATGTTACTCAATGAGATACGATTGAATTATTATCGGGTGACTGTACTATTAATCTCTGTCCAGGCTGGTAGCATATTATGTTGACTGATGTGACTTTTGGTCCTAATACTGTGATAAACACAGGCTGGAAGAGGCCTGGTGTTCTACCAACCAATGAAGCCATAAATCCATCGTGTGGTACATCTGTATGGACCGTAAATATACAGCTGAATATGAACTGTCAGCTGTATATTTACAAATCTATGTTACAATAGTATACAATACAATACTTTATTTAAACACGTCACGTCTAGGAGCTAGACAAGCTTGTTCGAAATACGTATGTGTATTCCTAAAGTATGTCACAAAGTTAAAAATCTAAAACTTAAAAATTACTATAATCTAATATATATGAGTACTATTCACTACAAAACCTACATAACTATTCACTAAACATCAACACAAACAATCATCTCAACATACAATAAAATCAGGAAAACCTAATAAAATACTAAAGGGATAAAATGCGCAAAAAGTTAAAAGTCTAATTTTCTCAGTTCACTCTTGAAATGGGTAACATTGCTGGCCAGTTTCACTCTTGAAGGTGGGCTGTCCCAGCGCTGCGCACAGATGCAAGTAATGAGGGGAAAACAAATCATAAGTTGACACAACTGAAACTTCGTATCACACAAACTAACAGCCTTTGATCTCGTCAAGACAGCTTTCCGGTCTAGTTGGACTGAGTGAACGATCCGTAAATGGTTGCAAAAGAACTGACAACATGGCAAGAAGAAGATAAAAATGTCGCTAGACAGTGAGAATCACAAAATAACTGATTATCCCGAACCAAAATGTAAGTCACGATATATGTCCCGGTTTGCACGCAGCTGCGAAATTAGCAAATTTTGCGAAAAATTGGAAAATTCGTCGAGTCACTGAAAAGCAGTAGACGGGGAGGTTGAGAGGGCCCCAACGAAAACTGTAATTTTTGCAGAAACTGCGAAAATTACGAATTTTGCGAAAAATTGAAAAAACTCGTTAAGTCAGTGAAAAGCAGCAAACAAGGAGGTTGAGAGGGCCCAACGAAAACTGCAAAGATTAGGAATTTTGCGAAAAATTGGAAAATTCGTCAAGTCAGTGAAGAGGGCCCCAACGAAAACTGCGATTTTTACGAAAGTTGCGAATTTTGCGAAAAATTGGAAAATTCGGGGAGTCAGTAAAAAGAAGTAGACGAGGTGGTTGAGAGGGTCGCAGCGAAAACTGCGATTTTTACTTAAACTGCGAAAATTACGAAATTTGCGAATTTTACAAAAAAATTGGAAAATTCGTCGAGTCAGAGAAAAGCAGTAGCACACGCCTTATGCTGCCATCTTTCAATTTAGAATACATGCATAAGTCATTGTCATATTTAACTACTAAGCTTTGGAATGGTTTACCTACTAGAGTTAGCGAGTGTCCGGACTTAACCGCTTTCAGGCGCGCGTTGCTTTCGTTTATGGCGAGGCCTTAACTTAACTTTACGGTGATTGTTACAGATCTGGGGTGGCTGGGCTGGACACATTGGTGTGCTATTCTATAGCATACCTATGAATTTTTTTTTAATTCTTCGAATTTTAACGCACCTTCGCTTACTAATTAGATATCACACACAAATTAGATACATATAAATTAGATAATATATAGCTTATCAATATCATTATCTTTTGTCATTACTTCTTATTAGTTTACTATTTGTAATTAGTTTCACGTTCACGTTTAAACGAGCTTCCGGCTCCTAGGTGACACGTGGGTAAATAAAGTATTATTATTATTATTATTATTATTATTATTATTATTATTATTATTATTATTCGTCAGTGAAAGCAGTAGACGAGGACCGGGACAGGGTGGGGATATGACTTCATGTCAACTAAAATAGTGATAAACCCCCACCCTACTGGGGCACTTCAACTTGTAAAACCCCCGCCTACAGTCCTATAGGAGGAAATTGAACATGGCAAATCTTGAGAAATCCCCACCCCCAAGGGCAGAACATGCGGTCAAATTTGATCAAACACCCCTCATTTCCCCCACCTTGGCCCGGGGGAGCCGCAAAGGCTGAAATTTCCAGAGGCTTTTCACAGACTCCACGAATTTTCCAAATTGTCGCAAATTTCGCAATGTTTGCAATTATCACAAAAATCGCAGTTTTTATGCAACTGACTTTCGGCTAATCAGTTAAGCCTGGTTTTCACTAGTGACGAAAGCACAAGCCCAAACATAAGTAGCTTATGCCTAATGAAAACGAACACTACGCAAGCGAACGCAAGCATAAGCGCAAGCACGAAGAAAAGGAAAAATTGCGATCCTTGCGCTTGTGCTTGCGCTTATGCTTATCCTTCCATTAAGCCCGTTTTCACAGTTAAATAAGTGCTTTTGTGCTTGTGCTTGCGTCGCTAGTGAAAACTGGGCTTAACATGACAAAGATCTGCGTTAAAGTCGCAAGTAAAGCGAAAAATCGTCAATCTTGTGATTTTTCACAATTTTCTCAAAACTCGTAGCTTTCCCGCAACTGGCTTTCCACTTATCATTAACATGACAAAGAACTGCGAAAAATCGCAAGTAACGCGAACAATCGTCAACCTTGAGATTTTTCGCAATTTTCGCAAGACACAAAAAATCGCAAATTTCCCAGCTGCGTGCAAACCTGGGCATGAGTAAAAGTCACCGGCTGGAGCAGATGTGTTAATACTGAGAAATTAAACCTACCTAGAGTACTTCACAATGCTTGACCGCTGGCTCCGTCTGAAAGTCTTTTATTTTCAGTCTGTTAATTTAGACGGCCCCGATGGTTTTTGAAGCGATGCGATAGGAAATTTTGACATTTTCACGAAACTAAAAAATGTAATTTACGTGTCCCGCATATCTCCAGAGGCAAATCACACGTAACGTGCATTGTACATTCACGAATCACGTATCTCTCTTAGTTCCTTTCACGTTTCACGCACCAACCCTTTGCTAACCTCTTGAACTACTATAGTGTCGGTAAAAAGTAAATTAAAATGACCAGACAGAAATGTAAAATCTGTCAACCTGTATAATGAAAGATTAAAACTCATTCCAATTCTATGACAGTGTGAACTTTCTTTAGTACAATAAAATGTTTCAGTTGATGAATGGCATGACTATGGAGACATTACACTTAGTGCTTAAGGGCTTTTTTGCACGTCAAATGTACCTCGGCATTTAGTAAGATATTCAAGGTCGTGTGCATTGCCCCTACGAAACTTTAAAGTGTATATGACACGAAACTTTTTTTTGCCCAATTTGTAAGCTTATGTCGTTAGAAGAAGGGTTTCAAAGTTATTTACTGATGGAAGTA
Organism: Pachyseris speciosa; assembly: GCA_016490735.1. Taxonomy (NCBI): domain Eukaryota; kingdom Metazoa; phylum Cnidaria; class Anthozoa; order Scleractinia; family Pachyseridae; genus Pachyseris; species Pachyseris speciosa. Next base: position 878,074 of record JAEMWC010000071.1, read on the forward strand.
TTTGGAATCTACTTATTTCGTTCAAAATACGCTCTAATTTCACCTCAAAATTGTCACCATGATCGCTCGGCCAAAAGGACATGTGATATCACTCTGTGACGTCAAGTAGTTTGATACTGTAGCGTTCCACTGAACCCCAAAAGATACCGAAGAACAAGATGTGATGGCTCGGTATTTGTTTTCGACAACAACAACCCAAAAACTGCGCATGCCTTATAGAAATGCCACGAGCGCATGCGCTACAATACACTCAACAAGCTCAGCTGAAGGAAAGTCATGAGGCATGGAGGGCGGCATTGTGTGGCTGAAACGCCGAATAATGAAAGCTGCGAAAATACAAGCTACACACCAAGAATACAAATATGCATACGTTTCCCACAGAACCGACAGCAAGAGCGAAATCGGTCAAATTCGTCGAAAAACACCGCGTCGATTTTGGCGAAACAGTAATCCGTTACGGTGTGTTCGATTTGATTTATTTAGAGAAACATTGCTTCGAAAATGACATGGCATGGAAACTGGTATATGCGAAGCGAAGAGACCTCATTCGCAGTGCTATACCGATAAGAAACACTGTCATTCCTGAAGGTCCCGAGGTTGTGTAAGACCGAACGACAGAAGCGACAAGAACAAATGTAAGCAAACATTTTGCATAATGTGATATTTTCGATTATTTTAATTTGACCTGCATATGTCAAATGTGAACACTTTTAAATTTACTATGTCAATTCATTGTGTTTATGGTGCAGTATTAATTTAGTCGCAAAGGTTAGACTTTTGCCATGTAAAATCTTTATTGGTGTAATCTTCAGATGTTTCTTTATTACTTACTTGGTAGAATTTGTTAGGCGTTTGATATGCGTCACCTGCTACTTTAAGCTTACAATTTGTTTCGTCACATTGCTGTACATGTGTTAACCTTCATGCAATTGATCTTTTTTTTTATTATTTTTGTTTTGTTTTGTTGTTTTTTTTTTTTAACCTGGACGAGACTTTTAGCATAAGAACAGAGGAATAGTGCTTGCCATTATTGCATTATTTTCTTTGAGTAAACCCTAAGTGTCATTCAGCTAAGCTGAAGCGAATTCTGTAGAATAGTGTACATGAACACGTGCGTAATTTCAGTTCCAAGTATATTCCTATCAGGGTTTGTCAGCTTATCATTGCCGAAAGTTTAATATTTCAGTGTTTCCATCCATATTATTTTTTTGGTTATTTTTATTTTATTTTATTTTATTGATTTATTATTATTATAATTATTATTATTATTTATTTTTTTTTTTTTTTAAGTTTTTGTGGAAATGAACTTGTCTAACCTTGGTCCGTGGTATTGGACCTAACCTAAAAGGAAGAGGATGATGCAACAGAGGCTAGAAATAATGATAATAAAGTTGAGGTTTTTTTATTCAGATGATATCGATACATTAAAAAACCTTCCCATTACAGGGTTTGTCAGCTTTTCATTGCCAAAAGTTTAATATTTCAGTGTTTCCATCCATATTATTTTTTTGGTTATTTTTTTTCAGAACTGAAGGAACACTGGCTAGATTTTCTGTGCAGGCACAACTCAATTGACAGTTCCCAGGAAGAGCTAGTACAGAGGAGTCTGTGAAGGGTTACTAAGAAAGAAAGCAAATCCAGAAAACCGTGTTATGTCACCTGGTCAGTTTTCCATGAATGTTTTTAGTGGAGCTCCGGCGGCCCCAAGCGGAGCACCATGGTTTAAAAAATATGGTAACCCATCTATTCGAGAAAATTTGGGTTTGATCGCCGTACGTACGTACGTCCGTCCGTACGTGGGCAATTCCATGTATGCGATGTGAAATGTTGGCCATACTCCAACTGAGAGGCTAGTTTGCAGCACACATCTTTAATATTGGACATCCATATTACGGCCAACTGACACCTGTCAAAACGAGGTATCCGCTGACCAGTATCTCGTGACCATATCGCGGGCTCAAGTTAAGATCTCATCGAGGTCAGCCGTTTTTTGATGTTGACCGCGACCAGGTACTGGTTTTCGATTGTATCGTAGGATCAAGGCAGGTGTGGGACACCCAAACTAAAACGAGGCTTAATTTTTCGCGCGCTTTCTTCGGATCGAGATTTCACATTCATTTGGTTTCTTCAGTTTGAACAAGACAACTTCATCTTCTTCGAAGTTCATTTTCTGTCTTTTAATTCGCGTAAAGGGCATAAAAATCAAGAACTACTTAAAAGATACTCCGCAAGGTGAAATTTCAACTGATAAAATGGAAGAGCAAAAGGTTTTTCTCAGGAAATTTTTAAATGTTGGATCCACTTTTATGGCGCCTGGATTGTGTGGTTGAAAAACAAAATGATTTAACGTTTCAAGGGCTTGTTCACACTTTACCGCGGCATCTTGCAGCTCATCGAGAAAGCTCACTTAACAACTCACCGGCATAAATGGGAGCAACGAGTAGCTCAAACTTGGTGGAAGAAGTTTTTTCTTTGGACAAACTGTTTGCTATTTTTGTAGATGCGTGTTTTTACTATAGTGGATCGATGCGTATTTTCAAGTGGCAGAGAGCTCGACAACACAGGTAACTTAAATAAATTGAAGCTTAGCATTTGGTTTAATTGTTGTTAGTTTTGTTCAGGAATAAAACAATCTACTCGTTTTGGACACAAAGAAGTAGCTAGTCGAATTGTTTGTTTGTTGTTTGGCAAGCGAACGAGTGTTTTTCCTCCGCTTGGCTGACTGTGCATGTTTTTCGACTTCTGTGTTTCTACAGTGTTAAGAACTGAAAGAAAAGTTTGCATTTATGTTATTAACACTTAATCGCAATGAGTCCTCGTAAAATTAAGGATTAGTATCACTTATGTTTTGCGCGACGAGGGCAATTTCAGCAACTTTCTGACCACTGGCACAAGTGATATTAATCCTCAATATTACTCTGCCCAATGCGACTACCTATCTAAACGATCAGGATTGTTTTCCTTTTTCTCTATTTTTACGACATCTAAGCTTATGTCTAAGCTTAACTTACTACGAAATATATAAACATTTTCATAGATTATCGTGTTTGTCAAGTATAACCGCGACGTTTGGTGGCTAAACGCAAAACAATGTTTGACCAAACACGGCACCAAGTGAGTCCAAAAAATGATTTTTGCGTATTATTGCTGAAAGTATCGACGTTGCGTTCATTTGGTTGCTTTGTATAGTTTGTGCACGATTTGTTTGTTGGGGTGGCTAAACGATCAAATAATTGTTCGTAATGCCAAATTTCGGATGAACATGTTTGATTTAGCTCAACCTTGGAAAGTCATTTAATGCACTATTGTGAGAGGTGGCTAAACCGTCAAACATGCTCGTCCAACGATGCTGGATGAAAATACTTGATCGTTCTTTGATTGCTAATTTTGTTTTCGAACAAGCACACGCGCCGACTGTATTGTTTTCTTGTAATGTTTTGAGATTTTTGAACTGCGGTCAATTCCTGTTGACTGCTCTAGACATAAAATATTGGCGCAAGGAAAGCCATGCGGTGTTGCTCAATACCAGTAAAAAAAAATAATAATAAATAATCGTGGAGCTCCGCTTTTAGGCTTGGCTAAATCTATATATTAATACCACCTTACACAATAGCTTTTAGATTTGGTTGTTTGTATCAGACTGTGACAATTTTTCATAGGACATTGTGTACTGTACATAAACATGTATATCAAACTTGTGAATTTTGTGATTTCATTTGGCAATATCAGATCTGCAATTCTCCTCCCAAAATCAAACTACACTTTGGTAAATATGGATTGTTCAATATCCTAAGCTTCTGTTTCTGTTTTATTAATCGGTAAAGCTTTTTTTGCAAGTTACGACCGATGTGGAAATAACTAACTAACTAGCTAAAACAGCTATGGTGCCCGTACCACAACTGTTTATTACTAAAACGTCCCACTGACAGCTTTTTCGTTTTGTAAAGCACAGGTAATAGCATCGTCCGTAGAAGAAGAGCAGTTCACATTACAAAATGCCCAGTGTCAGTACCCCTGCAAGCAGCAGCCATAGGTAAAAGAAGGGCTTATAACTGCTCAATATGTAAAAATAATAATAATCATCATCATCATCATCATAATAATAATAATAATAATAATAATAATGGCGCTTGCACAAAACTCGATGCAAGAAGTAATAAAGCTGTTCTTCACTACTTGTCGAGCTTTACGATCTTTCTTGCAACCCCCACTATTTCCAGTCAACCATTTCTCGAAAGCTTCGCCAATTTGGCCGTAGACTGTCACTGAAAATGAAGGAACAACTATAACACCATTTTTTGGCCTTTCACTTAATTTGCAGTTATTTGTAGCGCTCTTTAATAAGTTGGTATCCGGCATTTGCAATGAATACTGAAGTTCTGTCAGGTCGGGTTTTTCGTCAAAATAATAGAACCAACTGTGCTTAGAATAGACATGTTTCCTGCATCCACACGGACTTTGAAATCCTTCGTGTTCGCATACCTGAAGTGAACAATGGTAAAAGCTCTCCGTATATTCTTTTTCTAAGTGAAGCCGTTTTGGTTTTGGCGATGCACCATGAATTGTAGACCAATCGACTTTGACCTGTTTGTACCACTTAGCAAAAACCGACGAAACATACAATCAGACCTATTGGCAAACAATAGAGCCATTATTTAATTTGGAGCTTTTCAGCACTTTCCCCTACTTTTCCGAGCTTATTACTATTGTAATCACATTCATAACGGAGAGTTACATCCCAAATGGGTTCGGGCCTGCCCGAACAAGCCTGTGCATGCCTACGACAATGGCTACGTTGTGCAAGTTCAGACTTGCTCAGGCATGCCTCTGTTGGCCACTGTTAATAATAATAATAATAGTAATAATAATGATAATGATAATGATAATGATAATGATAATGATTAAGGATAATGATAATGATAATGTAAATTTGTAAATTTTGATATAATACTGGCTACGTTTACACGCCTAGTATTTGTAAGAAATGACCTGGCATTCAGGAGTTTTAAACTGCCATAATAATAATAAAAGGTATCCTCCAGGGAGATTCCCTGTCCCTGCTCCTTTTTGTGGTCACAATGATCCCTCTTACTATCATTCTCAGAAAGTGTGAAGCGGGGTATTTATATGCAAACAACACTAAGTTAAACCACCTTTTCTTCATGGATGACTTGAAGCTATATGCCAGAAATGGGAACCAGTTAGATTCACTGATACAAACAGTGCGAATAATCAGTAAGGACATTGGTATCGTAATGGCATCGTAAAATGTGTTGTACTGGTACTGGAGCATGGTAGGCCGGCACATTCAGAAGGGATTACATTACCTGACGAGACTACAATACGAGCTACGAAAGAAAGCGAAGGATACAAATATTTAGGAGTGCTTGAGGCGAACGGCATGCTACATGACACGATGAAGAAAAAAATCGGGAAGCAATACTCACGTCGGGTCAGAAAAGTTGCACAATCGAAGCTAAACGGTGGAAACCTGATAAGTGCGATAAACACCTGGGCAGTATCACTTGTCAGATATGCAGGGGGTTATAATTCATTGGAAGAAAAAAGAACTCCAGGATTTAGACCGCAGAACAAGAAAATTACTGACAATGAACGGGGGCTTTCTCCCACGGATTGCGTAAAGCGACTCTATGTTCCAAGGGAGGAGGGAGGAAGAGGCCCCATCTCGGTAGAAAACTGTCAGTCAGGCAGGAATATTGCTGGAGACTACTTGAAGCGTAGCTTTAGTTAGAGTGGCGCTCTTTTATGGAACAATCTTCCTGAGGAACTACGTACAGCAAATTCCTTGGGTATCTTCAAGAGAAAAATTCACAGATTGTTTTCGGAACAGTACTCCCACACGGCAAATAGGTAAACTTGTTGTAGAAGATTTTTATATATGTTCTACGTAAAACTGATATTTTAACCGCGTTTAAATAAAGTTATCATTCATAGCAACTAACTCAGCAAGTCTACTATGGTATCATTCACATTCCACCGCCATTCCACCTCTCGTGCTGAAAACTAGTGGCGTGAATGTAGCTTGCTCTACTTCTAACACTCGGATATCGTACTGGCGCTTCTTCTCTGTTTCATGCTGCCTGAATATCTGGTCTGGATCCATATCTCTATAGGAGGCTGCAATTTCATGGCAAACTCTCACATAAAAAAAAAGGCCGACCTATGCCTCTCCCAGAATACCCTCGCAACTATATCCAGTCGTGTATCAGGGGATCCACATAATAATAATAACAATAATAATAATATTATTATTATTATTATTATTATTATTATTATTATCATTATTATTAAATTTATTCATCCACGGGATCCTTATCACTAAAAAGTGGTCTTCTAAAGAGCCGTGCGCATTAAGCCTAATAAATATATTACCTAGTACTTTAAAATTACATACATTGTTGAAAAATTTTATAATAAGCGCTAAAAAAAGATAGACTAAGTTAAGAAATTTCTAATATACAAAAGCGGAATAAAAATTCATTTTTCTTAAGTAAATTTACAAATCCAAAGTGCCATCAGTATGGCGTTACTGCGATGGTCTTTTGCCTTAGCTTCCCCGGACAAGAAAAAAAAAGAACCTCGAAAATTCTTTTAGAATCTGCTATTGACTCTATTTTGTTTTTTTTTTTTTCAACCTGAAAACACTACACCAAACGTTTTGTCGTGCATTATAAAAGCGATAAACATGGATGGCAAGAAAAGAAGAATGGTTCTGTAGGACAACATGTGCAAAGGAATTGTCATTTTCTTAATAGGAACCACTTTACATCAATGGGAACTAATGGTCAGGAACAATTTGACCCACGTACTATTCAAAACGGAACCATGAATAAATAGGAACCAATTTTCAAAGCACGAACAATGATCGAAAAGAACAAATGTTCGTTTACAAAAACCAGGAACGTAAGCAATTGGGAACTAAAGAACCTCACGCCAGCATAAAGGGACAGCTACTCCAAAAGGGAACGCATGAATGGGAACAGTTGTTCATGAAGCGTCTCATTTCGGAACAAGAATTTCCTTTCAATATTGACAATTCGGAACAAAAGATTCCTCTTTAGCTTTAAATGATCAATTTGTTCTTTTTGGTACTAATAGTACCACTCCAAAAAGGAGCAATCGTCCCACGCATAATTGGAACTTTCCCAAAGCGAAACCAAAACAAATAATAATAATAAAATAATAAATAAATAAATAAAAAATGAAATAAAATTTAAAGGTCAGTTAAGGGATGAAGAAACCATGCCAAAGCATGTTATGAATCTTTATCCTGAATACATACAACAGCCAAAATAGGGTTGATAAAATACTGCTAAAACATCTTGAAGTATGGAGGTGAAAATTTTGGGAAACGAAGAAGAAAAAAGGAAGGAACGAAGAATAAACGAACGAACAAATGGATGAATGAATGAATGAATGGCTGATTGATTGATTGATTGATTGATTGATTGATTGATTGATTGATTGCAAGGAAAATGTGAGTGTAAGTTTGCTTGCCTGTATGTATAATAAATAAATAAATAGATGACAGTAAAATTGCAAGGCTAATGTTTCGTATGGCAATACGTTTGTAGCAAAATTTAATCTTTGAAATATATGTTTAATCCACCAAATATTGGTTGAATTTAAACCAGTGAAAAGTCATTCAATCCATAATCCACCAAATATTGATTGAATTTAAACTAGTGAAAAGTCATTCAATGTAATCGTAAATATAAATTTTCATTCAATTCAATCTTTTGATTTTTATCATTCAATCCAATACCTTGAGTTTGATTCAATCCAAACCTTGAAATATTTGTTTCAACCGGAAAATTTTATTCAGTCTTCCTGGTCCGAGCGCGGCCAAGAGAAACCAGGGTAGGTTGAGTAAGAGAGAGTGCACAGTTCTTTTGTAGCGACAACATGGCGAGCGAAGAAGATTTTGATTTAGAAAAAGACTCGCCGAAGCTTCTTGTAGAAGTTTTGGATAAAAGCGACAACCTTTTTAAGGTAATTTTGAGTCGAAAACTGTAGAAGCGCATGCTAAAGTTCTTAACCAACTATTAGTTTGGTTAGGTTGCATTTGTATCTCATTCATTACTGTTTTCTTCACAAAGACACTCGAATCCTTCTTTCACTAGTCAGCAGCAGTCCTTGCCCAGCCATTTTCTTCACCACAGAGCACAGTAATTATAACTTTGTCAGGACGAAGTTCGAGCCTTGATATTTTCTTTTGATGCAATTTAACGAATTCGAAGTCGTTTGTTCGTATGGTTGGAGATCTTCCTCGTCCAGCATTACCATACCATTGGCAATGACCGACTACCATTTTAAGTTGTGCTCTTCGCCGAGAATTTTTAGAGGACCTCCTCCCCCCTCCCCTAAAACCACTCTCTAGTGACAGAGATCTCGTTACTATTTATTGAGTCTTACTTCGATTGTTAAACGGACCAGTAGCTCGTAGCCTCTCTGACCGATTCAGACAATGATAGGTCCCACTAGTTGTGCTGTTTCTGATCATGTTCCTAGCATGATCTGGTGCTCTCTGTACAGAAGTATCAGTACGCTAGTGCAACTTCCAGGCCTGATTGTTGGAACCTGAAGCCTGTTGCATCTGGGAATTTGACGTCGATGCTGTTCCCCGAAGGATATTCGAGGCATTTTCCAACATTTGTTTAAATTTATCTTCTGTCCTCTCCATCATGCACAACAAAGCTCCTGAGTACCTCGCTAAGGCATTTCGCCTAGTTCGTGACAGTACTGGTTATAAATTACCCTTAATTTAGCACTTCAAAAATCCAACATCGAAAACTTAAAGAATAGCTTCTTATACCGTGGTGCTAAGTTATAGAATTCCCTTCTGATCTGCGATTAAAGCAGAACCGTCTAGCTCCAGGTCTTTAGGAAATCTTTACTCACACTCGATCTCCATGACATCAATTAATACTTCTTTTTAGTTTTTTTTTTTTTTTTTTTTTTTTTAATACTTGGTATTCATGTAATTTTTATTCAGTAGGTCTTATAATATTTTATTGCATGCACGGCTTTCTTGGAAACCAATTCCATGTAATTGAAGAAACTCCGTGTCTGTGAAATAAAAATGTCTGTCTCTCATTGTCTCCTTCGCAGCCGTGTTTTTTGTTTTGGGATGTCACGCAACACTTCTTTGTGGTGAAGAAAATAGCTGGGCAAGGAATGTTGTGCGTGAGGCCAAATTCAGACGCCGAACTTTTCTTGAGCGGAACTTAATTATATAATTCGAATTAACCTGAAAATTACGCCTGTTGGTTCAGAAGTCGAACTTAATTTCCCGTTCCGCAGGCGTTGCTAATTCAGTTTCAGTTCTAGTTCCTGTTCTGAGTAAAATTGCTTAAATATATAATCAGCACATGAAAAGTACAGCGTCTGAATCGGGCCTAAAGTCAAAGAAGGAGAGCAGTGATGAATGAGATACAAATACAACCTAGCCAAACTATATAGTTTGATTAAGAGGTTTAGCTTGCGCTTCTACAGTTTTCGATTAAGAAGTTTAGCTTGCGCTTCTGCAGTTTTCGGCTCAAAATTACCTTGAAAAAATTAAAGGTTGTCACTTTTATCTTAAACGTCTGCAAGAAACTTCGGTGAGTGTTTTTCTAAATCAAAATCTTCTTCGCTCGCCATGTTATCGCTACTAAAGAACTGTGCACTCTCTGGTACTCAACCTACTCTGGTTTCTCAGGAAGCCCAGGAAGATTGAATAAAATTTTCCAGTTTAAGCAAATATTTCAAGGTTTGGATTGAATCAAAACTCAAGATATTGGATTAAATGATAAAAATCAAAAGATTGAATTGAATGAAAATTTATATTTAAGATTAGATTGAATAACTTTTCACTGGTATGAAATGAAACCAATATTTTGGTGGATTATGGATTGAATTAATTTTCACTAGTTTAAAATAAATCAATATTTAATGGATTAAACATATATTTCAAGGATTAAATTATGCTACAAACGGCTTGCCATGGTTTCATCAACAGGTGGCCAAAAGTCAAAGAAGCTCTTTGTCACTATGCACGTTAAGAATGTAACGTCTGAACACGACAGTTTAAATGCACAGCTGGGAAGGTACGAGTGCCATGCTTTTGCAGTTAATGATTCTACAGAAAGGAAGCATGGTTTCAGTGTCAACGTAATCAGAAGTAAGTTCCCTCCATAATGACATTTTCACGACGATCATGACATTCAGGTTCCACATAAGAGGGTCATATGAGAATAAGGGGGTAGGGAAGGGGTTAGTTTTGACGCATGTATGGTTATACATCTTATGCAGTTTAAATGGAGGATGTTATCGAATAAGTTCTTATGATAGTCCCTATAAGTGTAAATGATACTTTCCCGGTATCACGTGGTCACGGGTTCAATCTCCAAAATCCCATTTTTGTTTTGTTTTGTTTTGTTTTTGTTTCTTTTTTTGTTTTTGTTTTTGTTTTGTTTTTTCAGGCTTCTTTTCGCAGTTGAATAAATTGCGTTCACAACTGCGAGGATCATTCTTCATTTGATTTCATTTCCGCAGTTCATATATGATTTATTTCATATACATCATTCACACTCTTCTCTTTCACGGGATCATATGAACCCACAACTGACCTACTGCCAACGTCAGTGGCTTCATAGCTCATTTGGTTAGAACTTCGTACCGGTATCGCGAGGTCACGGGTTCAAACCCCGTTGAAGTCCTGATTTTTTTTTTTTTTTTTGGCTTCTTTTAGCAATTGCATAAATTGCGTTCACAACTGCGAAGATCTATTACTCATTTGATAGTCCTTATAGTTGTTTCTCAAGGCTCACAGGCTAAAAGACAGTATGTGATCAACCCCCCCCCCCCCCCCCCAAAGGTCTCCCTGCCCTCCATGCTAACACTCGTGCAGTCTTGGAAATGCCTTTTGTTCAAATTCTGTGATAAGTGGTAGCAGCAGTCAACTCTTTCAGCGGTTGTGGCTCAGCGGCTCATGAAATGCACCAAACTATCACGAAGTCTACTTTAAACCGACCGATTTTACTAATTCAGCATCTCAAACCAATTGTAATGCAGCCAACGCTCAATAACATCCGTTGAAGGGCCCTGTGATCTTCTGTGATCCGTTCTCGTGTTCCGGTGATGTTATCAGTGTCGGGCTGAGTTATGCAACCCATGCATGTAACCGGAGTGAAATAGACTATTTCGTCAAATCTGACTTCGTTTTTGTTGTATTTAATCTCTCTATTGCTTGAATAAGATAAATTGAACTAAAACATTACATACCAAAAAAGATGTCTAGAGTTATTTACGTGTTGATACAACTTGGGACGTTCGGAGTATGTCGAACAAAATTTGATACTGCAATCATTCAGTAACATCCCTTGAATGACTCTGGCGTGCGAAAACGTAAATAACAACTGTCTCTTTTGACACTTCTTCAAACTTTTGGCGGGACAAAATATGTTTTCTCTTTTTGTTTGTTTTGGCCGCCGAATACGCCTACCAGTTAATCTAGAATTATGGGACTCAACCTAGCAAGTCTTTCCTGCTATTATTATGCAAAGGCTTTGGAACAACAGATACGTTGAGGGGACATCTGGTTGACGACTTAATACTGTTAAGGATGGTTTTCACTAGCGACGCAAGCACAAGAGCGTTTATTTCACTTTGAAAACGAACTTAACGCAAGCAGAAGCATTAACGCAAGCACATTGAACCGCAAAGATAACATGTTATTTTCCTTTTCCTTGTGCTTGCGCTTATCTTGCGTTCGCTTGCGTAGTGTTTGTTTTCACTTGGCATAAGCTACTTATGCTTGCGCTTGTGCTTGCGTCGCTGTGAAAACGAGGCTTTACGTTTCACTCGTTTGTAAGCAACTTCTTCTTAAGTTTAACCCCCCCCCCCCCCCCCCCCCTTAGATGACCTCCCATCAGTGACAGATGTTAACCCTTTAAGGCCCAGTGTCCGATATATCGGACGACAGACTGGCCTACCGCTTTCAAGATTGCCCACGCTCTCAAATTTAGATCTGATTATTACGGTCTATTTATAGTGTCAACCAGTAACTGTTTTAGGCTTTAAGAGCCAATGCACTGCCAATAACCTTCGTTTCCCGTTCCATATCATTTATTTTCGAGAAAAACCAAAAATGAATTCAACGTTTTATGCGTCCTGGAACAAAGCTATAAGACACACATCTTTTCTTTCAATTCTTTAATTCAACATCTCCTTTGGAAAACAAAATACCCTTGATCTCATGACTAAGCATTTACATCCAATTTTGCCTCTCACACCTGCAGCGAGTCGAGCATCAGCCATTTGATTCGAGCCACTTTTGAAAGCTTCTGATTTTCTCTTTGGCGCCCGGATTGCATTCTGGGAGGTTTGGATACCACGGCGAAATGGAAGTCTCGCCATCTTCATTTTGTAGAATTTTTATAAGTGTCAAGCCATCTTGACCTACCAGCAAAATATGGTATGCGTTGTGTTCTTTGCAAGTTAAGTCTCGGCAAAATTGTCTTTCTAGGTCCAATAATCCATCACAGAACGGCTGGAGAGACGAACTTCACTTTTGAGCTGCTCGACACCACCACTTTTGGCGTCCCAGTCGTTGTGAAATTATCTCTCACCTCTGGCTTCGTTCTAATTTCCATTCCAGCTTAATGATGACAGCCTGGGAGGTTTTGCAGTGAAAAAACACACTTATAAACCGGGTACTTATCGATTACAACTCGTTACGGTCGCGAGCAAAACAACAACGATTCAAATTGGTGACGTCGCAATAAAACTTGAGTCCTCGGTATTCCAGAGCAGCAAACGTTTCAGGGGAGACCTTCAAAAAAATTGGGCCTTTAAGGGTTAATAGGAATTGTTGTGTTGTACGCGTTCACTACAAGCAGATGGCGAAGCAACGACGTTTATTTCAATGACCCGGATCAGGTCATGTGACATTACACAACATCCTTTTTCCTAAGGAAAACGAGATCTACACTTGTAATCTCGACTAAAGTAACAGAAAATGACTCATTCTGAGAACAAAAAAAAAACGAGTTTAAAGAAAAAACTTAAATGTTCTTTTGCCTCATGTAAACTGGACTTATGAACTCTCAATAACGGAAAGCTGTCTTGTAAAACAGTCTCAGTTAACAATGTCCTTCAAACATGTTTTAATGCACAAGGTCTTTTAATAGCGTGTTAGGTTTGATGACTCGTCCTGATCTGGTGCGCATTACTTACGTGCTGGGAGACGACGTTGCCATATCAGCAGGACCTGATGGCGGAACAGGGGATGACTGACTGCTTTCTTTGGTTGGACAGTGGCTAGTAGAAGGACCTGTAGTTTGAGCTGGATAATTTGTTGAGCATCTAGCTGAGAGTGACTTGAATGTGACATGCGTGACTGGTCTGAGTCTGGTATGGTTGACTAGACTTGTCTTAACGGGATTGCATCTCTCTTTCGGATGATGTGGACTGGAGGTGAGAAGCTGAAAATCCCAGGCTTTTGCAAACAAGCTGAATTCTTCAGAAGCATAGTTGGAGCCACTATCTGAGATCAAGGTGACTGGAATGCCATGAACGGCAAATACTTGCTTCCGTTGATCAACGATCTTGGTGGTGGATAAAGTGTTCAGTTCTGTAATCTCAATGTAGTCGGAGAAAAGGACGACGACAACCAGATAATGTTGACCATCGCACTCAAAGCAATCACTAGCAACCATCTGCCATGGAAGTCTTGGAATTGTATACGTTATCAAGGGCTCCTTTGGGAGAGTGGGTTTGCTCTGCTGGCAGTTTTCACACCTTTGTACCGCTTCTGTTAAGTCACAGTCATCCTTGGCCAGTACAGTGCTGATAGTGTAATGGATCCCTAGGTGAGAGCAGTGGGCACAAGCTGTCATTTCGGTTCTCATGACATGTGGAATAACGATTCTTGTTCCACGGAACACTAAGCCATTCTGAGTAGCCAATTCATCCCTGTAGGGCCAATATTCACGTACACAAAGGAGGGGGGGGGGGGGTTCAAGTTTGTCATCTGGCCATCCTCTAACAATCAACGTCATCAGAGTTTGAAGTGACGGGTCTTTGCTGGTCTCATTGCTGGTCTGTCACAAAGATTGCTTCTTTGGCATCTCAAGCACTGCTTTGATTATCTCAGGGTCAGCTTGTAGACAGTTCGTTCCTTATATGCGGCCAATGTAAGCTACTTTGCTGAGCTTGAAGCGCTGTTTCTTCTTGTTCAGCTTTAGGCCTCGTTCTCGGCATCTGTTAAGGAGTGCGTGCAAGGCTCGGTCATGTGATATGGTTGCCTCTTCAATGGATTCCCCAGAGCCAAATACTATCACGTCATCATGGGTCATTTCAATGTTTCCGAGACCCTCAAGGCATTCATCAAGTCTTCTTTGAAACTCTTCTGGTGCATATTTGATTCCAAAGGGCATACGAAGCCACCTGTACCTGCCAAACGGGGTCCAGATTGTAGTTAAGAAACTGAAGGGTTCATCTAAGACTACTTACAGGAACCCATCTTTGGCATCGACGACAGAAAAGACCTTGGCCTTAGTGAGCTTGGGAGCAATGTCCTTAAAAGTGGGAGTAGGGTAATGTTCTCTGATAACACCTTTGTCCAGATGCATAGGATCAGCGCATATCCTCAGTTTGTCTGGTTTTCTCACGACCACCATATTGCTGATGCAGGGGGTTGGCTTTGTGACCTTAGCAATGACTCCCGTGGACTCAAGCTCTTCGATCTTGCTCTTAAGCTCATCCTTAACTGGAATCGGTACACGTCTTGGGTTTTCTTGCCCTGGTTTGGTGTTTGGGTCCATCTCGATGTGATGAGTGCCAAGTAGTTTTCCAAGACCAGGGAAAACATCATGGTATTCTTTGCTCTTTGTCAAGTGGCTGGTCATAGCAAGGGTTAACATGCAGGAGGCATTTTTCATTAAAGTGAAGCAGCTTCAAGGCTTCAGAGGCTCTTCCTGATAACAGTGAAGTGGGCGCACGTTCCACGATTTCGAAGTGGACTTGTTTCCTTATGCCATTAGCTGTGCAGTAAAGTGTAGTGCTGGCAATGGGGTGTATCACAGAGTTGTCATACAGCTTGAGCTTGGTGTTGGTGGGCTGAGGCTTTTCATCAGTAATTTTTTTGGAAATCTTGAAGCGTCATAGTGCTACAGGATGCTCCTGTGTCGATCTGGAATTTCAAAGGAATTCCCGCTTCTGATTTTCTGGCTGATACATAGATTTCCACAGCGTAATTCTTAGTATCTTTGGTGGCCAGAACAGTAAAGATGCTGTCATCACTGCTTAGCTCACATGTGGCATTATCCTCTTCCACGTGATGTACGTGCTGTGGTGTGTCCCGTGCTGGCTTGGACTTTCATGCTCCGGATGTGGATTTCCTTTCAGTTTGCTTCAAACTGGACTGACAGACTTTCACCAGGTGATTTCTCTCCTTGCATTTGGTACAAGTTTGACCATATGCCGGACAGTTTCCAGCTACGTGAGTATCTCCTCAGTATCTGCATTTCTGGGCAGAGCGAGGGGTCTTGCGAGGATCCACGCGGGCATCGTGCTTCTTCTGTTCGTGCGCATAGTGAACGTTATCCAACTGCTCAATCTTGTGTCTCTAATTTGCTGCCATTTCATTTCTACGACCGATGTCGATAGCCTTTTGAAGGGTTAGTGTGGTATCTCGAAGAAGTCGTTCGCGATGACCGTGGTCTCGTAAACCAGTGACAACGCGGTCGCGTAGCATTTCGTCTTCAAAGGTGCCGAATTGACAAGACGAGATTTCACAGAAAGACATACCGTTCGTAGATTGTGTTTCTTTTCGGCTCGTAGTAATCACCGAGTTTCGCGAGAATCACATCGGCATCTTGCCTTTCATCTTCAGTCATGGGCAGATTTCTTCATACGTGGTGACATTCTTTTCCCACAACCGACAAAAGCGTGGCGGCCACAATTTTCTTGTCCTTTTGATCCAGCTTTGTAGCGATAGCATAACTCTTCCAGCTGTCTCTGAAGAATTCCCAGTTGGATAGCAAATCACCTGTCATGTCCATCTTGGACGGCGGCGGAATCATGAACTGCGACATGTCTGCTTTGGAAATCAATCAAAACTTCGATCGCGGCTTGAGTGTGAATGTGCTTTAGATAAGGTCTTCGCAGCCTACATGTGCGTTACCTCTAGCGGCTGTCTTGATTTCCAGTGCTTTTTTGCCGGCTTGAATGCTTTACGACTGAAAATCCCGCTTCAAAACACCATGTTATGTTGTACGCGTTCACTACAGGCACATGGCGGAGCAACGACGTTTATTTCAATGATCCGGATGTAGTAGATGTGACATCACACTACAGGAATGGGAATGGTATCGGATTTATATACCTCACATATCACAGTAGTCTCACGGCAGTTTACAATTCTGTTATGGGGTTAGATCGAAAGACAGCCTGCAGATTAAAGGAACCTCTGGTAGCCACAATCAATCCATAATTGATCCCACCCAGCTCACGCGTGAATGTGAAAGATATATGAAAGAAGAAAAAAATCACCACACCGGGAACTACCTCCCCTGCTCTTTCTCGAACAGCGTCTGTTAACGCCCCACAGATTATTTCTCGGGATACTGTAAGTATACCGAGTTAAAATGTGTTAGATTTCAGTCTTTTTTTTTTCCTGTGCAGCAAAATGCACAATACAATCACGTGGCGGTGTTTTGATTGGGCAATGAGCAATAGAAGGCACGTGGCGGTGTTTCCATTGGCCATTGGCCACAAGGTTGGAAGCCTCGCACGTGCTTTGAGCATCGACTCGAATTAGAACGTTGTGACAGTTCTATATTTAGAAAATCGCAAAGTTGTTTTGAAGTAATTCGGTCCGGATGATATCACAATTCGATCCGGCTATTGTGAAGACTTTAATCCAGTAGAGTTCGTCCGCGTGAAAAGGTTTGCCGAATTTAAGAATTTAAGGTTGAAAGCCTCGCACGTACTGTGAGTATCGACTCGAATTCAAATCAATCGCTGTGACAGTCCTATATTTAGAGTTTGCGAAGTTCTGGTTTTCATGTGACGTCAGGAAAAAACTAAAATTAAACATTTTGATTTTTTACCTTCATCAGGCAAATGACATTTTAAAAATGTATATCTGCTGGCCTGTTTTCAGCCAAGTAACACGCTTTGTTTTAAAAATAGAGCAGTTTGAATTTCGAGTTCTTTTTACAATGCGTGACATCTGGATTGCTTCTGAGAAACATGTCACATAAACGGAAACGATTCGCCTTGTGTTTTCGAGTTTTGAATATCCAATATGTTAAGAGAAGTGTCTATGCAAATGTTTTCAAGCTTCGCAGAGAAAAATGTTTTGAGAGAGCCAACGTAAGCTACAGATGTTGCCACTTAATTTAGAAGTAAGCAACAACAGCTGACAACGAATATGGATGGCAACTCTCAAAGCAGTTTAACGAGCTTTGCTCGTACGCGAACAAAAAGGCCTTATATGAACCCAAAAGCAAACCACTAGCCGGATAGTTTCGAGAATCAGAAAGCGTACGCGTGCGTCCGGCTTCTGCAGTAAAAATGTATCCCGAGTGAACGCTCATAGAGTGTCTTGTTAGGAAAGTGTTGGGAGACGGGACTTACGTTTGTAGATGTAATTACAAAGGAGGGATTTTTGCGTGACTTTGTCCCAGCGACATTCAGGGGATGTCACTGAAGTGATTTGTGTCGAATCTCGTTCAATAATAAACTCCGAGAGACCCATTGCCGTATCAAGGTTTTAAATTACTGCAATAAACGGAATCCATCTCTTCAAAATGTCAAATATTTGTTTCGAAATATCTCAGTCGAAGTTAAATTTAAAAAAGGCAAATTGGATAACAGAAAGGGTAGGTTTTGTAAAAGGGCTAAGGCCCCGGACCTTCTCTCGCCTGTCTTGTTGCGGACCGAAGCATGACGTCAAGACCCTTCGAGAGATGTTATTGAGCGTTGACCCTGTTATGCAAGTCTCTTTACCATTCAGATCTTGTTTGATGCGGCTGCTGACCAACATAAATTTGTGAGGTGGAATATGTCCAACGAACAATGTCGCTGGTATTTCTACCGAAGGCTAATAAACCCATTTCCATGGGCGTTCGCGGAAAATTTTGTCGAGTAGGTGAATGGAGGGCGCGCGGGCGGATGTGGGGTGGGGAGGGGGGGGGGGGGTACTGAGCGTTACTTGCCCGAATGGAACTTGTATCGCACTGATGCAATGTCTTTTCGTGACTCGATCTTAATTCGTCATCACCATTAGCTGAGAAAAACCCCAGGCGTCTGTTCCTGGAAGGCCAATTAAACTATCCATCGATTATGGGTTAATACAAGATTAAATTTCTTAATCCTGGAATAAATAATCAGGGAATGAAAGGCGTTCCTCTAAAACAGATTTATCCATCGATTAACTATCCCTCCATTATATTCGGAATAAACCAGTTAGACCAGTTATTAAAACGCAAACGCGCTTTAAAATGACGATGCGCGAGCAGAATGCAAAAGAGAAGATCCGCACGAACTCGAGGCATAGATAGTTGTTCTCTGAAAGAACGGAGTAACAAAAATTGTTAATCAAACCTTTTCGTCATAGTTTTAGAAAAAATACCTGTACGATGCTGTTAAAAGGAAACGGATTGAAAAAAAATTGATTCAGTGCAAGGCGGCGTTGGCGGTTAAGGAAACCTCTGTAAGCCTCAAGTTTAATTTTATAAAGCAAAAGCGAGAAATTAACTTAAAAGCCGAATAGGCTGCAATGGGTGAGTTAAGCTCTTTTTGATTCTTTCAGTGTCAAATTCTAGCCATAAAAGTATGGCTTGAATCTGTATATTAAAGCTGTACTGGTCTTACTGAAGTTTATGGTTATTTTCTGCTTCGTGAAGCCTCAGCTATAATAGATTAGCTATTTATCTTTTAAGTTCGTTTACGATGTTGTTGCGATTGTTTAAGCTCACGAATAACTTTTGAGTGATTAAAAAAATGTAGGATTTGAATGTTTTGCCCTCCTCGGTTCGCCATCGTTCACTGTAGATTTATACTCTGCTGAATTTGAATGGAGTGAAAGTTCTCGGTCGTTAAAGGCCCATTATCGCCGTTGATGCATCGCGCGCCGCGACCGTTTATTCTGGAATTTCGTGTAACACGAAATTACTCAGACTTTGAAGCCCTTGTTTTATCGCTGTTGTTTTATCGCATCGTTAACCCTTTCTCCAAATTTGTTGCCGTAAATATGTTCTCTGTTTATTTTTTCTGTATTTTCCTTGTACTGTTTTGGAAACAATTTGTATGGATGTAAATTTTGGCCCTTTTAAACACAGGCAGACAATACGAGCTGCCTGACGTTACGAGCGCTATTTGATCTCATACATTCTCTCTATTTTGAAAAGGCTTTTCTCGGCTGGATTCAAGTAATCGGGAGAAATGTTCACCTCTGTCAATCTCAAATGTAGATATAATGTAAGCCAGATGGATAAAGATCACTTACCTTATGCTCTTAGCGTGGTCGTTTGCCTTATTATGGCGTTTTGAGTGGCTTGCCCCTGAACTTCCCAACAATAGTATAAGATTAGAACAAGGCATGCAACTAAAACGGCCGCCGTACCTGAACTCCTTCTGAATTTTGTCCATTTTCTCTCACTTCCACGCTTCTCTCACCATCCAGCCTAGGGCAAATTGAAGTTCACGTAATTTTCGAAGATCAATGCCAAACATTTATAAGCAGCTTGCTCATAACGACCGCGAATTTTCACATTCGCCGCCACATCGCCATCGTCATAGGATATTGGCCAAGTAGGTCCATCATAGCGGCCGTTATCACATTTGAATTAAAGACAAATAACTCTTACCAGCTTCCCTAGCGGCTCCGCGTGTCTTCTTAAGCGCATCAATTCAACTTTTGTTTGCTAAACACAAAATGAAAAAAGAATTATTAATTGTTTGGCCGAGCCGCTGGAGAGATTCAAAATAGAGAGAATGTATGGGCGTTTTCCATTTACCAAAACAATTCCGAAAATTTCGAGTTGAAATGACCATCCGTGAAGAACACGTTCCATTTGACAAACGTTCCATTCATTCCCATTCTCCCTACTTTCGCGCTAAACTTCCAAATGGCAACAAAGATGTTTTAAATGAAACTGTACAGTTCTCTGTGTAAGAAGAATGTCTTTTATATCCAGAAGACGATCCTATCCTTGCAGCGGTTGCTGCTTATATGAGGCGCGATCATCGCCGAAATGTAGGGTTTGTCAAAAATATATATCCACAATATTCCATCGATGAATATTTACAGGCCACTTCAGGACGACTCGAGGGACCCTTGCAGGGAAATGAAGCCACTGGAAGATTTCTCAGCAATACTCTTATTGGTTGTATGGCAAGGCCGCTTTTAAAAGCGCATTATCATCCTTGGTCCAACGCGGTCGTTAATTTTTCTTTTGAAGTCGCGCCATTGTTAAATGATGCCTCTGATTGGTCAATTATTTTATCGGGCTTTTGATCTGATTCATCGGGCCGAGTTGTCGGTTGTGACCGGTTTGGCAAAGCAAATGGCTACAAATTCAAATTCAACGTGCATATTTCTTCATAAAACCGTGAACAATACGTTCACAGGTTTACAATCACAACCGCACAGCCAGCCTCTGACCAAGGAGTTCGAGGGCCCTGGGTACGAAACTTGTTGCAATGCAAACAGTGAGCACAAACTGTTGCGAAACGATAAACAGTCTCAGCTTCTTTTCTTCTGGAAGTCATTGTAAGGAAACAGATCTGCTTTATAGGGTTACATTGCCTTCTGAAGGCATAAATATTCTGGTGAGTCTTGTCTTGATTGTAATGTTCACGCTCCGAAAATCTACTGGAAACCGTTAACGTTCAGTCTCAGGGAAATGAAGTCATCTGTTGGATCAAAATGTGATTACATTCGCTTTGTAACCTCTGTGTTACTTAAGATTGCAAAATAGTTTTAAGTAATCCTTTTCAGATCGCTAAATCTGTACAAAATGTTTGAAATCAAGAAAAGTTTACGGTTTATTCCGTTTGCACAAAGGTCAGAGGTCATATTTTTGTGAAGTAAACGTAGTGCTATGTTTACTTCGCGGCCTCAACACTCACGATTTTATTTACCCAAAAATTTTATTTCAGTGTTTTGAAGTAAAAACAACGCTCTTTCAGAACTAAATAGGCCGTTTTAGGGAAATCCATGTACCAGAATGCATTTTCTGCAGTTGAAAATAGGCTAAATTTTGCGACTTCCTCGTGCTGTCGTGGGTCACTTATTTCAAAATTTTGTGAAATATTTGCATCATTGTTAAATTGCGATCTTATTAGCTCCACTTACACAGAAAATAATGTAGAATTACGAGATACAATTGGGTTTTATCGACGAACTTTATTTACGAAAGTAGGAACATCTGAATATTCCTCCCATTTAAAGCCGATTCCAGCGGTTTTGAGCATCGGCATAAAAAATTCGCCTAACAAATCAATAATTGCCCAATCGAACTAAAACAAACATTTTTGTTATTAGTCCCCCTGGTGCTTCATTCTGGCCGAGTTTGACAGAATTTCAGTTCCCGGCCTAGGGTTTTTTTATTATTTTTTTTCCTAATTTTTTTATTGCTTAAAACACAGATAAATACAAGAACGATACTAACAATAACATGAGGAATTACGCTAACACTTACAATAACTACTGACCTTTAGAACTAACGCTGATTACAAATTTACGTTATGTTACATTCACAGTCGGCGAGATCTGAATTGAAGGTATGGTTGATAATATAGACCCACATACCCATGGCCACGATACAACATTCGTATAAATAAAAATTAAATTACAACATGTTTTGCCACTTTTTGTAGTGAATAGATTCTTTCTTATTCTTTTTTACGATTTAAAATTCTAGTTTTCGAGTTTCTGTTGTTTTGGCCTTCAGTAAAGATAAAAACGGCTTGATATTTTTACGGCGACATAAATAAATGGTATATTTCCCAGGAATGATTATGTGATTTAACAAACAATTTTCTGGGTTGTTATCGGGGAAACCAAAAAGCATTCAGAGTCAGAAAATCCATCGTTTCCTGTTGTTTGTAAGTGTATGTTTTACTTTAGTTATCCCATTTTCAAACCAATCCTTAAAGAAAACTGGCTTATTAACGTTACTTAATGTGGTTCCATCTTTTTCGCTTTTGTTTTCCTCTTCGGTCACAAAGTCTTCAGGAGGAATTTCTTTCGTCGAAGGCGGCAAGTCTAGTCCTGCGTTCGTGAAGTCTTGTTCTTGTTGTTTGCTTGTGTCCACCATTACTGTTCATTCGTCTGCTCGGTAGAAATCCACGCTCTGTTGTCGCTAAGTCCACGTCATCCGGCTCGAAGGACCACAATTGTTCTCAATCAATATGAACAGTCAAAATCCAAAGGGGCCGTCACAAAGAGCAAAAGAGCTTTACCTTTTAATTTCACTTCAGAATGAACCACGAGGTTCCCCATATCAACATGTCTTCCTTCGTCTTACACGAGTCAAAATGCGCCCGCGATACAGTAAGGCGGTAAATTCGTCAAAGTCACGACGACAACGAGTTAATCATTTTTTTTTTCGATTCTCAACATTGTATCTGTTGTCTTTTTGTCGAGCCATCTGAGATATCTGAACTTCAATTCAACCTTGCTTATCTACAACTGTCAACTCGGATGCGTTCGATCGAACATCCTTTATATCTACGAGTGAGCATCGAATAAACTGTTATGAAGTCTGTTTGGTGCTTACAAGCTGGTTTATTTTTGTTGTTAGTGAGAATCAGCAACACATACAACGATCGTTATCTGTGACACGTATCCTCTGTCGCGCGCACACGCTTTGAGAACGAGGTAGATTCGTGTGGTATTCTCTCACGTTTACTTCAAGGAATGACTCAGCCACAATCTTCACTCTCGCGCGCACGCTTTAAGAACGAGCAAGGTGCGTGTGCCTTCATTCGTCATTATTATTTCATGCCATCATTTCACGTTGCCATGTAATTTTATTTCTATTTTGCAATTTTTAATTTGTTTTTGCACATAACTGTTTACTCCGAGTCGCGACCTGACTCCCAGTGAGTCGAATCAACTTTCCTGTAGACGAGTCGATCGACTCGAGTCGAATCGATCGGTTCGTCAACATTTCGCAGCACCTTTGCGCTCAACCTCGTTCCGAGGGTCCTCTTTATCCTGTCCCCCTGGGAACGAGGTTGCTTTGCGCTTATATTCACAACATGACTTCCTCCTCGAGTCGCGATTTAAATTCCGGTGAGTCGGTTTTAACCCGCGATCTGACTTCCGGTGAGTCGAATCGTCTGTGCTTGCTGACGATTCGACTCGATTCGGGTGTACTGGACATGGATGACACACTGGGTTTTCAAGTAACGATGTTCTCAAGTCATTGCTGTTAGTTCGAAATTTTTATACTGATCTTGAAATTCCGGACATTCAATCGTTTGCACTAGGAAATCAATTTTTTTTTAAGTACACTTGAACACAAGAAAAGTTCTATTCTTACCTGGCTTACAGGCAGATACGCCCCTGACTACACCCATGAATAGTTGCGCGTGTTATAGTGGGAACGAGGTCGAATATGTCAAACGAACAATGTTGCTGTATTTCTATAGAAGGAATATAAACCCTTTTTTTAAATGGACTTACCATTGTTTCTTAGTTTCCTGAAATCAATAAATGGAATAAACGGCATCAAAATGTAAAAATAACGGTCAAGTGGTAATTTTAATCTGTTTGTGATGTTCTGTTTTCTCAGAAAGCGATACCAATATGGCCGTTACGGTCCATTTGCCCTAAGGCAGCCTTCCCCTAAGAATCTGGAAAATTACCATATAAATGCATATACTTCTGAATAAGCTGATTTTATGGAGATTGTGGGGAGACAAACCTATAAAAGGAAGTAGTTATGGTAGTATTATTTGACATGCATTTGTTTGTTTGTTTGTTTGTTGTTGGGTTTTTTTTCAGGACGTGAAATACCTAGAGTGTTCGTCTCTGAGTCCCGTCTTTTAAAGGATCTGAAGGATGGCGACGAAGTCATTATTGTTTGCAACGTAACTCAAGACTTCCTTTCCTTAAGAAAGATTCCGTTGAAAACAATTTCATGGCTAAAAGACGGCAGTCTTGTGCAAAGTGTGCGATGTCCTGCCTGGAACGTACCTGAACCTTTGTTAGTCACAGATGGAGGAAATTACACTTGTGTTCTTGAAGTGAAGCTGCGTAAAGTCAAAGCATATAATGTTTCGGCTTATACCGTGATAAGATGTACGTCTTCTTGAATATTCTACACTTAATCTTGTTGAATAAAAGACTCTTGCGTTATGATCTAATTCGATATATATAGCATTTGCTTTTGTTATTGGCATTAAACGTAAATGATTTGAAAAACATGGAGATTGCGACTTAACAAAAAATTAGAATAAGACACCAGTGAGTTGTACCAGCAGGTGTACCAGGGTATCACGATGTTCCTTGGTGGGAAAATTTTTCTTTTCTTTATAAAATTTAGGTTAGTATTTCCGTGGTCTTGATTGAGGATTTGTCTCTGCAAAAAGGCAGAAAAATATCCATGCTAGCAAACCAAAGCAAAAACCATGAAAAAGTGGTAGTCCAAACATCTTCATTTCTTATGAGAAAGGTTTTGTGAAATTTTCTGTCCGCAAATGTTCCTTGAGGGAGATATCGTAGGGAAAAAGTGTCTAAAAGAAATAACACGACGTGATGAGTAAACCAGAATTGAAAAATCAAGAAATTGTCCAATCAGAAAACCACTCCATTAACCGGCGTATATAGTAAGCATAAACTGAGATATATTTTCTACACATTAGATTCTCCACGGCCTCCACTGTGTCCTGCGGAGACGTCAGATGGGGTATTATGGCCAATTACTTCCGGAAGTGGAAGGGATCTGCAACCGTGCCCAGATGGACGTATCGGTAAGTAAAATTGAAAGCGCTATACAATAATCATAATAATAATAATAATAATAATAGTAATAATAATAAGTTCATTTATTACGTTTGGTTGATCCAGTATTACGGTTATATTACAAGATGGAAATGGAAAAAAAAAACGCGATGCAAATAAAAGGTAATCAAAGTCTTCTATTTTAAGAATTTTCGAGCGTTCATAGTTTGCAGTGCACCATGGTGACAAAAAAAAGTAGAAGAACAAGAATGACAAGAGGAAGAAGAACGATAGGAAAGCAAAACCAGAAAAAGCTACAGCCAGTTGCAAAAATGTTGAGACACTTTCAATAAATAACACACTTTTCTCCTAAAACAGTTTTTTTTTATTTAACATACTTTTATTGACTTTCGAAAAACTAACACGAATTACAATTGCAAACTAACATACTAACCTAATTTACAAAACAAAAGGAACAAAACAAAACAGACAACTGACAAGCAAAACAAAGCAAAAAAATCCAAGTGACTGATGCACTTAAAGGGAAATATGAGCGTTGGCCATTTCTAAGCATCATAATGTAGGACATTGAAACACCTATTTTTACAATCACCTCAAAACATCGCAAATTTATACCACTTCATACATCGATTGGTTACATAACAGAACACCCGTACAAGGAAAACCCATTCTGACAAACAGTTGCAAAAATGTTGAAACACTTCCAATAAAAAACACATTTTTCTCGTAAAACTGTCCCCTGACAGTTACTACACGGCAGACCAGACTCCCCTTCTCTCCCTCCCCTGAACAATGTTGTTGGACCACATTTTCCACCTGGCCGCGCGTTTCAACGAAGACAAAATTTGGCCCTACAACATAGATAAGGGGACGGGGAGGGGGGGGAGGGGCTGATCTCTTTGCAGTCGGAATTTAGTGTATTATCTCAAGTATTTTAGCTTGTATGTAGCTTGCTATTATCTCAAGTATTTTAGGTTGTTTGATTTATGTACAATATTAACGTCGTTTTCTAGAAGTGGCAGCTGACTACATGGGTGCAGAAGAGTTACTTTCGAAGTTCAAGTTTTACTCAAGGGAACTGCAGACTTGTTAGTGTTCTAATTGATCCGGAAGTGTGCGAAAAAAGCGCCTTGGAATTGGTGCAGTTTTGAGTTTGTGGATTTTGACGCAGGGGGCTGCATTCGATTTCGGGTGGGAGCTGTAAAAGACGTTGGCGACAAGCTACTGTATTTGCTAGACCAAAGCGTACTGGCGATTTAACTCGTATTGAAAACGTTGCTGATGTAGCAAAGAGCGAGTTAATGAGACAAGCAGTAAGACGGAAAACTAAATACTGAAAACATATGATGTTTTAGTAAAAAATAAGCCTGATTAAACGAAACTCAGTATTTTTTTTACTCGTAGTCTCTTACACAGGAACATTTGTCACGCTATAGCGTTACTTACATGTATCTACTGTACTGAAGGTCTATCCTGGTAAAATATTCGATTATTATTATTACTATTATTATTATTATTATTATTATTATTGAGAACGCGTTACTTCTTCAAAAAGCCAAATAAATGGAAAACACGGGTACTTTGATTATTTCCATTTGGTTCTGAATAGTCGTCAATAGCAGGCTATAAAGGCAAGATGGCCATAAAAGAGCTACATAAATTATCTTTCATGCTCCGACGGTCTACCAAGAATGCACGGTCAATCATGGCCCTCACAACAGTTAAATATATGATATCTATTATCAGTAGCTATGGTAGACCGTCCGTTGCATGGTAGGCCGTCCCGAAAAGTCCCGAAAAGTAACCCAGAATGTGTATCCTATCGGGAACGTCTGTATTTATTTAAATTACCTTGGCTGTAGGTTATCCGACAAACATGCCGAAATGCTCTCGCGCTCATAACTGTCTTTCAATCACCCGAGCAGTTGGTTGTTTCTTCATTGTCTGTGCCGTTTTCTTTTTCCGAGTCACTACTTTCATACTTCTTGAGATATTGCATGCCTACCGAATTTGTGAAAAGAAAACAATAACCGTGAAAGTTGCCTGCCTCCGTTCACAGTGCGCCAAAAGACGCAAGGTTTTCTAGGCTAAACTTGAGGGGGACAGCAAAATGTCTTGAAAAAGGAAGGAACTTTTAACTCCTTTTTAAAAATGAACCTCTATCAGGATTTCTTTTAAGTAGATAATGATTTGCTTCAACGGAGAGCTTATCCAATAGCTTGTCCTTTAAATGGCACGCGATCACAGAAGAACGTGTGCTCATGTTAATTTCAAAGAACGTTAACAAACCCGTATATGGTCGATCTCACACCGCTTCATACGTCATTCCTGAAAGCGACTAGACCTACGTCACCTAGTACTACACTTCTCTACGTAGAAAGGTGTCCAACAGTTCCGTATAAAGCCAAAAAAAACTTTCATCGGTCCTTCATGGCCATCTTTTCGCTTGTTTTCCCGTTTGCTCTAATAAAACAATAAAATAGCAGCTCTTACGTTATAACCGCCATGCAGCAAAACACACTTTGAGCGTTGGCCATTTCTAAGCGTCATAATGTAGGATATTGAAACACCTATTTTAAAATTACCTCATATCATCGCAAAAGTATACCACTTCATGCATCGATTGAGTACGTAACAGAACGCCCATACAAGGTTGTAGTATCCGTGCAATGGTCTCAGAAGTTCCTTTGATGTATGGTATAGTCGCTGTAGTGACTGGTGTCGGGTTACTGTTGGTAGCGTTTGGTTCTGTCCTGTAAGTGTTGCGTCTAACATAGGCGCAACACTTACAAGACAGAACAAAACGCTACGAAAGCTAACCCGACACCAGTCACTACAGCGACTATACCATACATCAAAGGAACTTCTGAGACCATTGCACGGATACTACAACCTTACAATATCCGAGTCGCTCACAGACCCATCACAACTTTACGACAATTATTGACGAACGTTAAGGACAAAGACGAGCCAAAGGACAGACAGGGAGCAGTTTACAAGATCGAATGCTGCGACTGTTAGGCCACTTATATCGGTGAGACTGGCAGAAATTTGAACGTAAGACTGACTGAAAACAAACGAGTGACGAGAAATGGTGACATCAACAATAACATTGCTGAGCGCCATTTACTGACAAACCACACAATCGACTGGGACTCTGCTAAATGCATTACCTACTGTACTAACTACCACCAACGGATCGCACTGGAAAGTTGGTTTACGAACTTAGCATATCAAACTTTGCCTATTGTTATGGTTTAAATTTTTTAAGACAATAAGCCTTTTGATGTATGTCCGTAGGGATTTTTCCGTCCTGTTTCGCGAGATTATAATCGGGTCAAATCGTGTTCAGTCGTAACTTGTCACTGATGACAAATTTTTCCCAACGGTAGCCTACTTAGGAAAACGAAGACAAACTAACTGGGGGTACGTCAGCAGGTTTGACTAAGCTTTTGTCATACCGAGCACACATGTTTCGGCCTTACCCAGCCTAACCGACTAAAGTAAAAGTAACCGTACTTTACTTTTACTTTAGTCGTCTAGTATTTTTTAGCTCATGTTTTAGCGACCAAGCGGCGATGAGGAGCTGAAAGCGATAAGAACGGGCCGGCTGCTATGTTTTATCTCAGTTTAATATGCTTTATACGCTATGCTAACTCGTGCATGGCTTAATAATTATTTACCAATTGCGCATGGATCTACGAAAACGATAAACGAAAACAGAACTGTTGTCGATCGGCAAGAAGACAAGTTTTTGCTTTTGCACCTTTTCACGTTTAAATGATTTCGCTTTTCGCCAATTTTTCCATTGCTAATAACAACTCAGTAAAAAAAGGAAAGGAAGAAAAAAATACAATGAAGGCACAACGCTTGATGTCGAGAGTGCGTGAAAACGCGGGTTTACTTAAATTATTGTTAGACCTCGCGTTTTTGTTTTTTGGTTTATTGAAGCAAGTAAACATCGCTGTTGAAGGCAAAAGGTGCGATTTTCGCACCTTTTTCCGTTTCAGCGATTTTATTCTCCGGTTGGCCAAAAATTCTGAAGCAAAAATCTTTATCGTCGCATTCACTTAGTAAAAGAAAAATAGTTTGAATGGTTTGGAATTGCCTTCCCAAACTGTGTTTTTTTTTTTTTTTTTCATCTTTTTTTTCGTGACGACTCCCCGACCTAGCGCGCGCTCACGTTTGTCGCAGGTTTGTCGCAGATTTGTCTTTAATCCCTGAGCGCGCGACGCTGTTCAAAGATAAACGGGGGCGGACCATACACTAATTAACAGTATTGATCTTCAGTTGAAAACCCCATAAATTTTATTCATGATGCTTGCCTATAAAACTCTCGTAAACGCAAGTTATAATCACTTTGATTGAGAGAAGAGCAAAGAAACATGAGTAAGTTTTATGAAGTATCGAAAGTGTTCGATAAGCGTACGGACGCACAC
>JAEMWC010000071.1:920000-952500 GCA_016490735.1 Pachyseris speciosa
GCAGACCCGTACACTATAAAATTTATCAAAGCCAGCCAGCCAGTCAACCCATTTCGCTGTGCTTAACATCCAAACACTGATTCTCATCGGCTCAACAAATTAAGACGACATGTTTATAGACGGCGAAACTTAGTTGTTGTTTACAGGCCGCTTTCGACGAAGGTCTCTAAAACTTTTTCAAATGACGAGTGAGGCGCGCTGGTTTTTGACATTTTTGACAGCTTTTTGACAACTTTATGCCAGATTTTGAGGCGTGCACATGCATTTGATCGTTTTTTTTTTTTTTTTTTTTTTTTTTCACTTGAGCCAAAGTTTCTGCCTTCAATCAAGTGACTTAGCTTTAATTAAAGCTTTTAAAAATAATTCTCCCTCGCAGGCATGCACGTACACAGCCAGCAAAAATTTCCAAACGTTGATCTTTACCGGTTCAAACAAGCAAACAAACAAAACCTCGAGATTTAATCAAAGTTAGAGAGAAAAACGTGGGTTATTTAAAGTCTTAGGACAAAGATTTTTAACTTTTTCAATGAAGTGTGAAGTGCGCTAGTTTTTGACAGCCTTCTATCAGATTTTGAGACGTGCACATGCATTTGATCGGCTTTTTTCCCCTCGAGTTTCAATTTTTTGCCTTCAATTACAATTAAGCTTTTAAGAATCGGGGCCTTAGTTAGCATGGGGCGAGCCGAGGCACTTTCCTCGGTAAAAAAGTCGATTTTATGGTATTTTTTATTGAGGGTGTCTTACGAAAATATAAAGCAGGCTCTCCAGTTTCACAGTTCCGTTATTAAGCATTTGTTTGAGGTTCCTGTAAGAGGCCATACATTTTAAAGAGGTGTGTGTTTTCTTTTTTACCGGCATTGCCTCGGTAACAATTTTCGTTCGGTTACGGCTTAGAAAATACAATGGCGATACCGGTAAAAGATCATAAGTTTTTTCTCTTATTGTCTTCAGTTTTTCTGTTTGTTTTTACAATGATTCCCTGCTAACATGCGCAAAAAAGAACAGGTTTATCTGGAGTGTGACTTTTCACTTGGCATACATGGATGGGCAGACGTACGGGAGGACGTACGTACGGTGACCAAGACCAAATTTTCTCGAGCCGATGGATTACCATATTTTTTTAACCATGGTGCTCCGTGCGCGCGCCTTCGGCGCGCCGAGCTCCGCTATTAACCAGCTATGCAGAATTGTTTTGCTGTCTCACAATTGTTTCTATTTGTCTTTTCCCCGTGAAAGGAGCCGCATCACGACAGTGTTCTAAGGACGGAACGTGGAAAAGGCCAGACTTGACAGGCTGCCGTTCTGCTGAGTTTAATATGCTGTATGAACAGGTAAGTAACTTGAGGTAAATAACACAGCAGTGAATACTCTGAGGAGAAATAAATAAGTAAATATAGTGTAGCAAATTTGTCATCATGAGCGAAATCTGACTACTTTTAGTAACAGCGTGGATGGTTCATCTCAGATATCAGCTATATCTTATTGACGGTTACTCCTTTTTGATTTGCCATGTTTACTGTTTTAATAACATAGAGGGCAAAATTACTGAAGGCTGATTGGTTTTTAAAATTACCCACCCCCGACTGGTCGAGCGCTATAAATACTCCCTCCTGATTGGCTGAATGCACCGCTTCGAAATTCCATTAGTTCCTCCTTTTTAAGCAAAACAACTTCATTTTCTCCGAAGTTTGTCTTTTAATTCGCGTTCCATTCGCTAAAAAGGCATGTAAATTAAGAACTAGCCTTAAAGATACTACCGAAGGTGAATTTCCGAGTGATAAAAGGACGAGCAAGAGATTTCTCCCGGGAAAAGCTTAAAAATTGATCGATTTGCGGTGTAGCGGGATTGTATGGTTGAAAAACAAAATGATTCAGCGCGTCAAGGACCCTCACTTTACCACGGTGTCTTGCAGCTCACCAAGGAAGGTCACTCAACATCTCACCGACATTAATGAGAGGAACGAGTAACTCAAACTTGGTGAAAGACGCTCTTTCTTTGGTCAAACCGTTTGCTGTTTTTGCGGATTCGTGATTAAACCAAATGTTAAGCTTCAACTTATTTAATTCACCTATGCTGTGGAGGTTTCTACCTCTTGAAAATACGCATCCACTTTTCGTTACTTTAGTTCAGGACTGAAACTCGCCTGGATGTAAATAACAATTATCTATACTCGTTTTGGACGCAAAGAAGTACTGTAGTTGAATTGTTTGTTCTGTTTTTGTTTTGCTTGAGAGCAAAGGAACGAGTGTTTTGACTCCGCTTGGCTTGTTGTTTGTTGTTGGCTTGTTGGCTTGTTGTTTTGCGGTATGCCTCAACAGTGTTATGTTATTAACACGTAATTGCATTGAGTCCTCGTAAAATGAAAGATTAATATCACTTGAGCTTTTAGAAGTTGCTGAAATTGCCCTCGTCGCGCAATTTCAACAACTTATGAAAACACGCGTGATATTAATCCTTAATTTTACTGTTTCCCGTGCAATTACCTATCCTAATTTTTAAAGCAACGAATCACCCCACCGAGACGACGTTTGGGATTTTACAGGCAAAATTTATTCCCCATTTAACTGATTTGAAAACGGGTGTATGAAAGCCAACTCACGACGAGTGTATGAAAGCCAACCCACGACCACTTCGATACCGGTGGAGCGCTCTACCAAGCCAAGTGGGTGCTGGTCATTTTGTTGTTAAAATATAAGATTTTCCTATATTCATCACTCACGGGTATATTAACCATCAAAATGAGCAGCTCCTAGTTGTCTTGGTAGAGCGCTGAACCGGTATCGCAGAGGTCGTGGGTTCGATTTCCCTACAAGCCTGAATTTGTTTTCAGGCTTTATTTTCACTACAGCTTAAGCAGTGTTCATAACTGCGATGACCATTCACATATTCATTTTCTAATCCGCAGTTCAAATGTATGATTTTCATATATCCATTGTCAACATTTGTAGTTTAGGGCGCACCGAATTGTCCCCTTTAAATTATCAAAAAATTAAGGTGGCTCTGAACCCAATGCACAGATGATTAAAACTTTGCAGAGAGATGAATATTCATATGCTGATTGCAATTCAATAATAATAATAATAATAAAAAGGGGTCAGCCGACTCGTATTTGAGTTACAGGCAGATAAAACCAAAATTAAGGGCGTTTGCAAGAGACTGTACTGTTTTAACGATAACTTTATATGTAAAAAAAAAAAAAAAAAAGATCACAATTTGTTGCGAAATAATTGGGAATTTTTTTGATACCATGTTCAAGAAAACAAACGAAACATTGTGGGAGTATTGATCCATGAAAGAGCTGGTGTTTAAAAATAACGAAACCATTTTGAGCCACCTTAATCCTAGCCATTTTTGCAGCCATTTTTTGTGTCGGTCCTATGCTCCCGCCCCACCAATGTCTGCTGAACCGAGCCGGACATTCCATTCCCATTATGTCTGAGTATCCAATAAGGAGGGAGAACAGAACCGACACGGCTGAGAAGGAGGTTACGAGAACTGATCCACGATTTGATTGGTCAGTTCCTGGAATGGAATGTCCGGCTCGGTTCAGCAGACGTTGGTGGGGAAGGAGAATAGGAGCGACACAAACAACGGTGCGAAGGAGGCTACCTCAAGCCGTCTTTTGTTGCAGTTGAATGGTAGAAGGTTGAACCAAGAGCGTTTTTACTGTAGCTTTTGTATTGAAATGTGGGACACTGCATGTTTCCAAAATTAGCTAGTGACTAACGGAGCGGAATGCAAGAGATATAGCAAACAATTTATCCTCTCTCTGGTTTTCAAAATAAAGCCAGCCAGAATGCTTTCTTAAACGAGCCAATTGATGAATGGCCGTTTACCCGGCCTTAATGTATTCCACAGCAGGTTAATGAGATTCCTCAGGATTATATTCATGAGACACAGACTTAATAGGCTACCTCTCAAACCAGTTGATAACCCGTTGGTAAGCCCCCCCCCCCCCCCCAAAAAAATTGCATAACCCTGTCTTCATGAGATGCCTATTAACAACACCATCGAGGTTAATGTATTATCCTAAGAATTAATGAGATCCCACTCCTTTTATTTATGAGGTTA
Organism: Pachyseris speciosa; assembly: GCA_016490735.1. Taxonomy (NCBI): domain Eukaryota; kingdom Metazoa; phylum Cnidaria; class Anthozoa; order Scleractinia; family Pachyseridae; genus Pachyseris; species Pachyseris speciosa. The sequence continues at coordinate 924,073 of JAEMWC010000071.1, forward strand.
AGATAATAGCATACGGCATAGGCTTAAGTCGATTTATTGCACAGCAATTTGATGACAAACCACAGCAAAAACGAATATCATTCGGTGCGCCTCATACTATTAAGTCCGCGTGGGAGAAGTCGTCATCCCCTGGTCTGGATGTAGTGAAGCAAATTGCTGGAAAATAATACTTAGGCTTCATTATAACCCTGAAAGCTTCTTGTACTCAGCTGAAGAGTCTATTTTATAATAATGATAATAATAATGATAACGATAATGATATTAATTTCTTGTATTGAACAAAAATTAAGGTCATAAAAGAAAAAAAGATAATGGCTCAGTTTCCAGAAAGTATGACAAAAACTCACCCAAAAACTTGCTTTATAAGTAGGTCTAAACATCGTATTAAGTATAAATAATAATTGTATTACTTGTATAGCGTAAAATTCATTAAAATATGTGATCTAATGCGCTAATGCGAGTTTCCTACAATCAATAAATTATCGGTTAAAATGAAATTACTTACGCTAAAAACATAAACCTATATCTTTTGCGCTAATTATATTATAATTACAGATAAATAAAAATAGATGAACGTTTAACATAAGAAATGATATTCACAAAATTATTTACAAAGCTTCAAACAGAATTACAGAATCGAATTTAAACATTAAAAAAGCTTGTCTAAAAAGATATATTCAAATTCACTAATGTGTCTTCTTAACTAATGAAAGGGTAATAAGGGTTCAACGATGGAATAAAAATACCTGGAGTTTAACATATCTTAATCACCTCTGTCTTATGTAAGACTAAACAAATGTTCTTTCTCCTTGTGATGAGCTGTGTTGCATCCCAAAATCTAAACTAATCTTGACTTGTTTGTTTGGATTAAAAAAAAAAAACTTCACATTTCCCTTTTAACTGTATGAGATTACTGTTGCTATTGCATGCCGTTACACCGTTATTACTAACCACTACTACTAACCTTATCAGTACTGTTGCAATTATCGTTACCCGCTTCTACAACTACCTGCCCACCACTACTACCACTACTGCTACCGTTACCACGACCACGACCTCCGTTGCCACTGCCACTGCCACCAACGTATTCCTTGTGCTATAAATTGTGTTATTCTGGCATCTCTTGTTTTTCATGCAGATAGAGGCAATTCCAAGAGGGGACCAGTCAAAACTTAGTGTCCATCAAGTTTTATCGAACATGACGCACGTTTCCCAAACACTCAAGAGTAGGTTTGCAGGGCCGAAGAAGATCCACGGAGGAGACTTGGTTACTGCGGTGGACATACTTTTGAAAATTTCAGAATACAATAATAAGGGTAATATTAGTTCAACAGAAGACTTAAAAACGTTTGCACAAGTGGCAAGCAATTTGCTGGAGGAAACGAATAGAAGAACTTGGAGAGAAATTGAAAAGGTAAGTGTGGCTCTAAATGTCGTTATACAGTAGAAACTGCATAAACATAGCCAGTTTATATTTCCACCTTTGCTTGTACGTCAATATTCTCACACAACTTTGTCCAATAAGCAGTTTACTTTCTGTATGAAGTTTAGGCCATATAAGAAAGTCATGATCATGATCACGATCATCATCATTATCCTCCTTCTCTTTCTCCTCCTCTGCCTCCTCATCATCGTCATCATCATCATCATCACCGTCACCATCACGACCAACCACCTCCATAGCCATGGCTGTCATGACCACCACTATCATCACCACCATCACCTTCGCTATCATTATTATCATTGTCTCTCTCAGTTTCTGTATCCGCCCTCTTCCCAGTCCCTATCACTCCTCGTCTCTGTCCCTGTATTTGCCTCACCATTTGGCACCACCACCAATTATCGTTGGTGCGCTCGGACGTCGTAGAATGGGCATGGGCTAGAGTCTAGGAAGGATTCCGGGAGTCATTAACACCAATGAGCTACAAAAGATTACCCTATTAGGAACGGCGCACGTACTAAGAGAGTTTCTGTCTATGCATTGAAAAACTCCCCTAATACCTGAAGACCAAGAAATGGCCTTGGGTCTGAGAGTAATTTATAGCACTGAAAACGTTCATCATTATCATCATCATCATCATCATCATTGTGCAGCACAGGTACGTTAAACATCACATTGAACAGACTCCTGAATCACCGTTGTAGAATGCGTGGCAAAAAGGGAGAGAACGCGTGCCATCTAGTAAGTGGGTGCACAAAGTTGGCCCAGAAGTAATGTAAAAGACGACATGATAGAGGCAATGTTTATAGGCAAGGATTATACATTGGAAGTTGGGTGAGTTATACCATATGGAAAGGAAGGAAAATGGTATGAGCAAGTACCAGAAGGTACTGTAGAGAATGGTGAAGTAAAGCTACTTTGGGATATGAACATCCAATGTGATAAATTGTTAAAGCAAAAAGACCTCATCATCGTAGTGAGCAAGCAGGAGAACAAATGTATAATTGTGGACATTGCTATTCCTAAGGGATAGTAGAGTACATGAAAAGGAATTTAAAAAAGTAGAAAAAATATCAGGATTTGAAGAAAGAAATTACAGTAATGTGTGATATGATAAATGTGGCGTATACATAGTACCGGTTGTTGTAGGGGCCCTTGGAAGTATTACAAAGAAACTTAAAGTGCCCCTAACCCAAAATATTTTTCACCTAAAATAAACCTTTGCACCTGTTGAAAACGCACTGCGCCTTTTTTTAACCAAATCTTGTCTTTTTGCAGGCTGTAAAAGTTACGAAATTTAGCCATCATCTGTCCCACGACCGAGCTAGTGAGGGGCATGAGTCTAGCCCTGGTTTTGTCACAAACTGCTTTGCATGGATGTTTACAAAGACTGATTGCAATGCAAATCAGTTTGTGACGTAAAACCAGGACTATACTCATGCCCCTAACAAGCTCGGTCGTGGGACAGGTGATGGCTAGATTTCGTAACTTTTACAGCCTATAAAAAGTCAAGATTCGGTTGACAAAGGCGCTATGCGTTTCGGACAGGTACAAAGATTTATTTAAGCGAAAAAATTATGTTGGGGTTATGGGCACTTTAAACAATGGACTGAAAAAACTGGGGATTTGGGTTAGATTTAGACTGTTACAGGAAACTACGCTATTAGGAACGGTCAGGATCTTAAGGAAGGTGCTTGATTTCTTAGTACCGGGAGTCATGACTCTCTACCTTGGAATATATGTAGGCGTGGAAAAGGTCAGAGCTCAGAGCTAAATAGATGATGATGATGATGATGTTGATGATGATGATGATGATGATGATAACATTCAATATTTGTAGAGCGCCTATCCAGTCCTGCTCTAGGCGCTTAAAAAATTGAGAATGAAATAAAGAACTAAATCAATAGTGAAAGAAAAGGAAAGATTTTTTTTTAAAAGGCAGGTTTTTTAAGCGTAGATTTAAAAGGGCTTTTAAGCATTCGTTCATTTTTCATTTTTAATGCCATCAGGGAAACTGTTTCAAAGTTCGGGGACAGAAACAGCAATGGCTCCAGACCTACAGACCTTCAGATTAAAGTTAATAGGATTCAGAAGTAATGTAGAATAGAAGATGACCGGAGAGCAACGAGTTACCAAAATTTGAAATTCCTAATTTTAAATTTTTGATTTTTTTGTTAAAATTATCATTTGTCTCTGTATCTGTTTTTCCCCCGACCCTGTCTCTGTCTGTCTCTGTTTCTGTCATTGGCATGGACACCTTGTATAATTTTGCGATGAAACAACATACCCTTGTAGTTCCTCTTGCGCGAAGATCTTTTTTGGTGAACAAATTTCATCCTGCCAGGTTCATATACTTTAAATGTGCTTGGGCACTTTTTGTTAGTTCCTATAATTGCTTTGTTTACAGTGATGTAAAGGGTTTATTTTTTATTTCGCCCCTTTGTGTTTAATTGAAGGTTGACCAAGGTAGAAGTCGAACTCTATTAACAGCAATGGACCAATATGGACTAGGTGTAGCTGCCACGTTTCAAGAATCAACAAAACCCAAAGTAGTTGCAACAAAGAACCTTCTGATGCGGATTGACCTCGTAGGTCCAAACAGTCAGGTAAGGAATATAGTTTTCTGGTGATCTGCTCAACTTTTAATTTACACATAAGCCGCAAGTTAGTTTCGTGTCGGGTGCCTTTTCTATATCTTCTGGAATCAAGGGGGTAGGAACAGATTGCGATGAAATATCTGGAGATAAAAATTTGGTTGCCATGGTAACGTTAATTCTAAGCATTTCGTCACCACTGGCTGAATTGTTGTCAGTTGCTTTAGCGTGAACAGGGCAGCAACAGCGGAAGTGCTTCTGGCAATAATGCTAAGTAACTCATGTTTACGTAACGTACAAATGGGTGCGAAGCATCAGTGCCTTAAAGTCAATTATCAATTGTGGTGTTGGGAATCTGCATTCTTATTAAGAGTGAATGTCAGTAAAAATCGAAGAAAATTGCAAAAATGTGGCCACGGTCAAAAAAATCGATTTCAGTCATGCTTTGTCAGTTTGAAGGCCTACGTCAGTAACTGAAAGATATAAGGTTAGTTTTTTGAAATATTCGATATAACGGCAGAAAGCTACGAAAAACGGTCATCCTACAGGAAGCTTGGATTTCACTTCGCGAGAACTCGAAATTTTACACTTTTCATCTTCTCGCTACACAGACGTTTACATAGTTATGAGTCTCTCTTAATCATTATTGAATACATTGATTATTCCTGTGTCAAAATATAGCAAGTTTTAAAATATCTGCTCATTTGTGAGCGAATTGAGCTCCGATTAAGTAGGCACGCTTTTCTCATTTGCCCAAAAGTCTAAAGAATCCAAACTCAGCGACGTAAAAAGCTGACCGGTAGTACCTCAAATCCTCTGATATTTTAACCAAAGACAATTCAGGGATTGGTTGTTGTGTCTATGGCTTCAAATCGTTAGGATCTTTCAGCGCTTTTGCACGAACGCCGCTCAAAGTTCGATAAAATTACAATGCAGCGCCTTTGAAATCTACAACTTAATAACATTACAATCGACAAGAAAGTAAATTAACTCCTCGGCCGAAGTTTGTACCTTAAAAAAGAAGGTTCATTATTTTTAACGCTTTGAAACGTGTTAAAAGTATGTTGATGTTAAATATTGTCTACGCAGATTTACAAACTAAGAAACACCAAAGCTGAAATTATCTCACGCACTCTATAATCTGTGTCACGCTCGAGATCTTAGCTACAATTGGTACAATAACAAACAGATGTTTGCATCCGTTGATTTAAAATAAGTCGTATTGTAAGATATTTTACTTAACGATGTGCCAGATTCCCCAGTTAATTTGCTAAAATAAAAAGAAACCTATTTTAATAGTAATCCAAACTGGATTAGAAGCTTTACACAGTCGATAGCCGATCGATCGGAAGTGAATGTTCCCACGTCAAAAGCAAATATCGCACGTTCTCTAAACAAACAAATCTACTTATCCATATCTCTGTAACATTACATCTCAAACCAGAGTTTATTCTTGTGAAAGTTCACAGGCATAACGAGCAATAATGTCTTGTTCGTTCTTGAGTTTTGCGGTGCGATTTGCGGCGCAGATGAACGCACCTCCTTATAGTCAAGTCAGGTCAAGCGTACCCCCCTAGGTTACATTAATGAGTTGATTATTTGAACATTGAACCCGTTAGTCGTTTCGAATAATGCAATCATTTTTAAAAGATTCGAATCAAACTTCGATTGCTGATTGGACTATGCGAACAAAAAGTGCTCCTTATATGGAGACACATCTGGCTTCCAGAACATGGCCGGGCAAGGAACCAGCTTGGTCGTATTTACGAGCCCGGAAAAGTTATCTCCGACACACTTAGAGGGGAAATTCTTGACTTGTACAATCGTTGATTTTCCAAAAAGCAGATTTCTCGTGATTTGCAAGTGACGAAGCGTGCTGTCAGAAAGATAATTCGTCATTTTCAACGGTATGGAACCACGACTGCGTTTTCCCATGGCGGAAGTGAGCCACGTAAAGTGACCGAGGATGTCCTTCAGTGCATAGAAATTTGGAAACTTCAAAAGCCAACAAGCTATAACCGCGAGATGCAAAATAAGCTTTACCTTGAAGGGATTTGTGATAGGTTTACTTTACCATCTGTGTCATCGATAAAACAGTGTGTACACGGCAAATTAGGAATGACTCGGGAAAAAGTTTGCCAAATACCAACAGAACAGGTTAAAAAATATTTGGAAAGTTGATGATTATCTTCAGATCACCCAGGGATTGAGCCCCACTACACTTCACTTCTTTGATGAAGCTTCAGTCGTCAAAACAACTCCTAATCGCTTGTATGGAAGCAGTTATAGAGGCACCAAGGCGGTGGAGGTGCAAAGGTTTGCATCGAACGCAACCTTTACGATGAACCTTTTGCACAGTATTTTCGGTGTCGATTACTATAATATCATTCCCGGTGCCTCGAATGGTGAGGAACTGATACTTTTTTTTGATTATGCACTTGAATGCGAAAGGGACAATGGACTGCCGGTCTTTCTTGAAGGAGATACCGTGATAATGGACAACTGTGGTTTTCACCACGGTAGAATTACGGAAAGAGCACTCAGAACAATGCTTGCCACGAGAGGAGAGACATTACTATTTCAGCCTCCATACTCACCGCACCTCAATTCCTGTGAATATTGTTTTCATCAGATGAAAGAGGAGTTGAGACAAAATGAGCACTATTCACAGGAGTGTACTGAAATGGCAATAATGGATTCCATAAATAGCATCACAGCTACTCAGTCTGTGAATTATTTCAGGCACTGTGGTTACATATACTAGGGTATTATTGTCTTAGCATGGTGCATCAGTCATTTTCACCAGTACCCCCTCCCCTCTCCACTGGGGTAAACCACCAGGAAATGCCCCATGGTATGGAAAAATAAGCTGTTCAAATACCCTGAAGGACAGTTCTTTAAAAACACTAAGTTGATTTCCTGGTTCAGGCCAAAGCATGTCTCACATAAGTCTAAATTCCCTGTATTCAGGGTGCGACAAGAAGTTCATGATTCACTTGTCCTTCTATCTGGAAGAACTTGGTTGTCTGAAGTCCAAAAGTGCTTGTCCAAAACGTTTTAAACAATAACAAAGGAGATTCCTTGGATTCACCCTTCTTAGAATTAGAGATGCTGCATATTTTGTTTTGAAAGAAAATGTAACAATGTGCTCCGTCAAGGTTCAGTCAATTTCAGACAAGGAGCTTGGGACTGAGGGAAACCCAAACCGGCCAGGTTACATACAAAAACTATGCATGGTTTAAAAGTGTTGACATTTGCTGGACGGTTTCTGCTTCTTTTGTAAAGAACCTTCATGTTTTTTTCACGAATGGATAAATTTATATTTTGGCAAAGTTTTGTGTCACTTTTCATTTGTTTTATTGCTTGTAAAATTAGATCAAAAACTAAAGTTTATTAACTCATTTTTACACTCTGCTCATTTAGAAGCCAAGAAATATAGGTACATGTATTACAAGGTAAAGAGAGGCTATTATGTCCTCTTGAGCAAGTTTACTCCCCACTATAAATTGCCAAAATTAAATATTTTTTGGCGGACTGCGCTGAAAATCTTTATTTTTATGCTCTCTATTAAATTGCAACTTTGTTTTAAATAATATTAAATTGGCAGTAATTTATAGAACATTTACCATAAATTTAACTCTTTGACCACACCCCTTAATTCGTCACATTCCACAAATTCCACTGCACCAATAAAAATAATGACATTTTTTTTCGAATTTTATATACATTTATGTATTATATGTGAAAATTTCAGATCATTTCAACAAATTCTCTAGGAAATATTTTGTGTACAAATTTACACAAAATTTACTGAATTTAGCCTCCGGTACCACCTTAAGAACCTAACAGTTATCTCCAACACAGTAACAGTGTATAGTGGTGTGTCAATGATTCTTAACAATCACTGGCCACAATCTTTGCTACTGTTACTCTAACACAAATTGCTTAATCAACCCAACATGATTTGCAGCCCAACTACACTTTTTTTCTTATTCATACCTGTTATCCCAAAATACCACACGTTAGTGGCAACAACTGTTTGTCTTCACACCTCAGAATGTAGACAGGCCATGATGAGATAAACCAAGTAAATTTATACTTGCAAGAAACCAGGCTACACCTTTTCAAACAAGGTGACTGCAATTTGGAAGCCTGTTATACATTGAAAGGGGTGGGCAGACAGCTTGTACAGCATTGGCTTAACCATTTGGGTAGCACATTAATTTCCAGAGCATCATAACTCTTAAGTTCATAGACTAATGGTATAATTAACAATAATTATTTTAACAAAAATATAAACGGTTGGTGAAGCACCCCCCTCTCCTCTCTAATATCTTATTTTTATCCCCTTATTTTCTTCACGGCTACAGCAATAACAACAGTAATGTTTCCTGCAAGAAACTGGGCACAAAATTATATCAACCATACCTGTAAGTTCAACAGCTGAAATTGATTAAAATAGATTTAAGGTAGTTATCACAGTAGTTGTCAGGGCACACCTTGTACAGAAACATGCTCTCACCCATATCATGCCCATAATGGGCATGATATGGGTCGCGAATCATGCTATCACCCATATCATGCCCATAATGAACCGCAGGTTTTTGTATCAGTGTTAGAGATTTCCTTTGTTATAACAATTTGCTTTTTCACCCATGAATCATAATTGAAAGACTGTGATTCCTCAATCACACACTGTGATTCATCATTGCTTTCCATCACACTTGCCAATCTTGCCTCTGCTCCAGTGCTGCTTGATTTAGGAGCAGGGCTCTCCTCTAGAGAATCATCTTGTGTTTCATCGTCTGACCCAACTGTTGTAGCAGTTTTACTTTCAACCATGACATTAAGGTTGTTAAGACATTCTCTAAACTTTCTCCCAGGATCCTTGCATGCCTGGCTGTCATACTTAAGTCTCTTCTTGGAAAGATGGTCATGGTCATGTTGGTGTGTTTTAGTAAACTGTACATTCTTGCTTCCATAAGAATAGCTGGGGCGTGTGTGGAATGGTTTCTTATGGTACCCTCCCATGGGTGAAGAATAATGATGTGGAGATCTGCTTCTAGCAGATGACAAATTAGGTCTTCTGTAATTCACATTTCCAGTGGGAGAGCGCCACACAGGGCTTCGTGGAAGTAGAATTGAAGTTGTGTGTTGAATGTATGGTGAACGACTTAGGGGACTAGGGCTAGGGGTCCTATGGTACATGTGTGATGATGGACTTTGAGTTTCGTAGCGTGGAGGTGAATGAGGCATGGAAAATGGTGCCCCTTGGTTGTTGATTGTTATTGGTGATTTACAGTGGCTCACATTCTGTTTCTGGTGATCATTGTAAAAGTCATAAACATAATTTTGCCCAGACTTCACGCTATTTGCCTTATTTGTATAGTCCTCAATTATTTGCTCTAAATCTGCAGTGTCTGATGGAACCCTGTGATTACATGCAGTAGCTAAAATTCTTAGATCGTTATCTAGTCTTGTTCTGTTGGAATACTTGATTGGATTACAGCACTGCAGCTTTTTCCTAGTGACAGCAAAAAAGTTGGTTCTTGTTCTTTCCCTGGCAAAAAAGGACAAGAATCTAAATGTTACAAGAAGACAAAATGTACGTATATACATGGTTGCCACTGACATCAGTCTAAGAGTTACTACAGAATTTACACTCCTGCTGCTTCTTATATAGTTTCATTTTGCCTCTGGTTGGTGGCAGCAAAAAAACAAAACATTTCAGACATAATTTTTGGTTGCTTGTGGTTTTCTGGGGTTATTAGCCTACACAAGTTAAAATTTACAATGACATACTTGAGCAATTTGTAGTTTGTAGTTTCATCCATATTCCGTTTTAGTTGCTTCTGGATTTCTTTAACTTCAGCTTCAGCCTAGATTAAACAATAGACCATTTTAGTTTGCGTGTTTTGTTTACCCAATTCAGACCACGTGGTGTTATTCTAAAAAATGTTCCTTTCAAATTTTGTCTTATGCGTATGTCACATTTGATACGACAAAGGGTCAAATTCCCTTGAGAACATCACATGGTCTGAATTGGGAAAACAAAATGTGCAAGCCTCCTCCGTGAGTAAATACGACATTATAGAAATACATGTAACAGTTAAATGGAAACTCGGAAAAAAAATCGAGTTCCAAAAAAATCAGAGTTCCAGATGAGATTTGAACCCACAACCAAGGTAAAAAGATCTATGAAGTGTTAACAGTAACTGCACAGAAACCATAAGCATGTTGCCATGAAGTCATTAAAACATTACTTTATATCAGTGATGGCGACACAACAGGAATAGTGAACCCAACTATGTTAAGCCCCCGGGTGTGCGTGGGGCCACCCATTGGGAATTTGCCTACAAGGCTATGCTGTGGGTAGGTATTTTAAACTTTCAAGATGACCCTTTTCTTGTTTTTAAAGAACGTACCTCTCCTTTGTTGGATACGTTAAAATCTTTCGCTCACTATATAACCAAATCGTGAACGTGATGTCTATCAACTTACCTGTTTTAAGTGATCCCTGTGTTCTCGGTGTAATGACAGCTGGCCACATTCAAAGTAACCTCGGCAAGGATGCAGTCTGCAGTTGTTGACACGATGACCTTTATAATGGCAACTGCTGCAAGTAAAATTTGAGTGCTTCCCTGCAAGACCTCTTTCCCTTGGGGCGACTTTCACGGATTCCAATGTTACCTGCGCTATGCTAAGTTTATAATCAAGAGCATTTCTCTCATCCTCTAGGTTACCGATCAACTGTTCCACACCATGATCATGCCTATTACAACCAGCTGTAGGAGATTCATTTGTAGTGGATGTTCGGCTGTTGTCTATGATCACCACTTTAATTTTATCTCGGTCTCTAATCTGAGCAATGTCGATATCAACAAGGTCCTGCCATTCTGGATCATACCGCTGCAGTGACACAATCGCTGGTGCGGAAGAGTCGGAGAATGTCCGTAGGTGTAGATGTGTTTGGAAAACACGTTCCACCAAGGAGACTTTATTGATGTCGTCGTTAATAGAACACACCTTTTTCATTCCGTTAAAATCTAATAATATCGTTCTTTCCGAGGAATCCTGAAAAAATAATAAATTTGTACAGCTAAACACAGCTGATAGCGTACAGCGTTGTAAACAACCGAAAATATTGACAAGTAAACTTTCTAGAACTTCGGCACAAGACTTCTACAAGCTCTATGGGATGTAGAAAGCAAACAAAGTTCTCTATAATAACATTTACAATATAGTTTTTCAGTTATCACTTGCACTGACCTTTCCCGCCATGTTGGACTCTGTGTGCACATAGCACTCGTCTTCAATTTCCCATATAAGGAGTATCTTTTGTTCGCATAGTCCAATCAGCAATCGAAGTTTGATTCGAATCTTTCAAAAATGATTGCATTATTCGAAACAACTAACGGGTTAAATGTTCAAATAATCAACTCATTAATGTACTCTAGGGGGGTACGCTTGACCTGACCTGACTGTAACTTCCAGCCTGGGATCAGTCTCCGCAGTGGAGACCCCACAGAGGAGCCTGTTCCTCCGTGACACCACTCACACAGTGTAACAACGATATGAAACAGCGCTAGCACAAAAAGTCCGTGGAATTTATCAGAATTGAAACAGAAGTAGAACTCATTTTGACAAGATTGCGTGTTTTCAAAAGCCGTCTAATTTATTGGAGATGACTATATCTCCGTCTCATTTTGTCAAGTTAGGCATGAAAGTAATTTTCGCACAATTCCGGAAGTTGTTTCGGGTCACTCGGAAGGAGCTGTGGACAGTAGTCACTATGGAAAAGGGAATTGGATTTATTCCTATCCATGAAGTTATCAGAACTTTTAAGGCAGCTCGTCCCTGTGGGCCCATATAAATCTTCTAGTTTAATTTTATCCTTGGTTCAATTTTTGTGGTTACTGGCTTATAGCCAGTAGCCTCTTTGTCACCGTCTATGTTAGTAAGTCCGACTTTCGGAAGCCCGAAGTACGACCGACAGCGTACTAAAAAGGGATCGAGGTTTTCTCGAGTTCTTAACGTCGCTTTTTATAGTTAAAATACGATTTTTTAGAAAGTTAAATGTCTTCTATAATAATGAATTGTTGTGATTTCGTTAAATGCGAGCATTCCGATTGCAAAATAACCACTTTCATCATCAATTAATTTGGTGAATCGACAGGTAAGTACTTCATGTATCTCTTACTATCATATTCTAAGTACATTATACATGAAGTACCTACGAACGACGACCAAAGCCACTGACCAAACGTAGTTTGCATGTTTGTGGCTGCAGAGATTGCAGAATCTTGGTTTACCGTGTGCCTCGATCCTTCGCGAATCTTGTTGTTGCTTTATTAGCGGGAGGGGAAAGATGTTTTTCTATCATTTTTCTTCTTTGAAACGGCACATCTTTCTCCAAATGTGCCAGACGTTTGTTAAGTATCTCGGTATTTGGGGCGATTTATCAAAGATTTTGAATGGAATGATGATGATTGGATCAAGGTTTGTTTGTTTGTCAACCGTCAAGCTGAAAATCACAAAACCAACCAGAACTATCAAATAGTGGATACAACTAGTGCTCTTTTTTCTGGTCAGGGGCAAACCAAAAAACGCATTTACAACCGCGAACATCAATTCTTATTACGTTACATCTAAAGAAGCTTGCCAACCAAAAATATGCATGCGTATGTAACGTTTATCGTGTTTTTGTGAATCTAATGTCTTGTAAAACAAAACAAAAATCAAGTTTGAAGTTAAAAAAAATTTGAAACAAGAATTTTTAGGAGCTTTCATGAGATTGTTCACAACGCTATGAACGTTTCAGACATACCTTAACTGTCAACGTCATTCTATTGAAATAACAGTAACCACATGTCCTCTAAGAGGACTTTTATTTCTTTTCTTTTTTTCTTGTGTATGGGAATGTAAGATAATGAGCGCCAAGAAAAGTGCACATGAATCAAAAATTAGCTACCAATTTTTTTACATAGCTTATATTCCCCATACTTCAATCTTTTCATATTTCAATTGTTTCCCTCCTTTTCGTGAAGAGGATTCGCTGTTTCTAGGAGCTTCTAGGGGTTCCGAAATTTGGCCGTGGCGTGAAATTTTAGACATTTTGCGCGAGGCCGAAAGGTCTCTGTGACGTCATTCGCGTGTATGTTCAAGCGTGAACATGGTGGAAAAGGCGAAAAAACGTAAAACTGGAAAGTTTCGCGCAGCTGGCGGCCCCGGTAACGAATCTTAATTGTTACTTGGTAGGTTTTTTAGGAGATCTGCCTCGTATGGGTCTTGGATTCTTTTGTGGACCATCCTTATGGCACTAGCTTCCATTCCTTTTCAAGTGTTTATGGGTGCAAATCGAATCAACACAGAGTGGGTCCTCGACTTAGAGGAGACAAAGTTAAAATTTCCTGCCCCTCCCTTCAATTATTTTTTCCGGAATCCGCAATAATCTAGCAGACACGTGATCACGTGATCACATGACCAGCCTCAACCAGGACACTTTCTCGAAGGAGGAAGAGTGATTGGACCCTTGGAACGAGGTTGGTATTCATCTAGCACATAGTTTACGTCATCTTCGCTTTCTTGCGAATCTTCGTCTGGAACATAAAGGCTGTTTCTTTTAGCTCTAACGTCTATGCATTTACTATCAGTGATCGGTACAGGAAAAGGAATATCAGCGTCAGTTTCATAATCGACCTGCATTGCGAAAAAGGTAAAAAAGATTATCATATCTTAAATTGCATTGGTAAACTTAGTACTATAGAAGGATATTTTCTATATACAGTGAACAAAGGCTCTTGGTATTTATATTCGTGTGCCAGTTTCAAATTTCTAATAAAATTAATGTTAACCCACCTATGACTGTTTTACTTCGTTTACAAACCCTGCCGCCCACTCTGCTTTACCAAGTGTTTGAATAGCATTGTGTTTAGACCCTCCTTTTTTTCAATTTATATCTTTCTGAAAGGGCTTTTAAACAGACCTGTATACTATAACGGCAATCCATAAAACATGGTAGTCATAGGTCATGAAATAAAATTAGTTATAAATCGACTGGATTGGACAACAGACTGAAGAGATAAGTCAGCGAAATTATCTTCACTTTCTTTCCGTCTTTCGGAAATGATTTATCGTGTCATCAGAATGAAGAAACTACTAAAGATTCATTGGAGAAAGTTTCTGTTTGGTACCTGAACAACAAATAAATGGTTATTTACCTAAGCCTACAGGGACAATTAAGCTGTTTTCCTTAGCTCCTTGTAATGACCCTGAAACAACTTCTGGGGTAGTGCAATAATTATTCGTCCTTCGCCGAGCCTATGCCTAACCTGGCATGATGAGCCGGACAGACAGCCATCGCCAATAAATTCGTCGGCTTTTGAAAACACCCACAACAGGAGCCAAAATCAATTCTACTTCTGTTTCAGCTCCGGAAAATTTCAAAGACGTTTTGTGGTTAGTTTATATCCTTGCTCCACTACGTGAGTGGTGTGACGGAAGTTGAGCAGCTGTGCCTTCGTCTGCGCCGCAAATCCCACCGACACTCAAGAACGGACAAGACATCGTTGTTCAGTGTGTATGTGAACTTTCCGACAAGTCTGGCCTTAGGTTTAATGTGCATGTCATCGGCTTCCCCGTGGGGTCGACCCCCGGGCTAACCAGGGGGATTGTAAAATCAGTCAAGCAAACTTGAGGAATTTCTCCAGGGGGGTCGGGGAATCTCTCAAGACGAAGTCTCCTGGGTGAGGTGTCTCTCAGCTGAAAATCCCCGTGGCATCCTTTTCAAACTTATGAATTCCCCCACCCCCTAATCTTTGATCGTAAAACAATGTCAAGTTTTCCCCTACCCTCGGGTAAAGAATCCTATTCATCTCGTTGTATTCCCCCACAAATCTCCATGGTAGGCCCGGGGGTCGACCCCACGAGGAAGCCGATGACATGTGCACAATGTTACAGATCTAGAGATATGGATAGGTAGATTTGTTTGCTTGGAGCTTTCGTTGGGAACAGTTACTTCCTATTGGCTATTGACGGTGAAAGCTTTTCATACTAAACAAAATTAATTTAAATTGTTCCACTTTGTGTTGGATTAAGTTATTTTCGATTTCTTCAGCAAGTTAACTGGATAAGCTAGCAAATCGTTAGTAAGATATTTCAAAATATGACTTATTTTAAATCAAAAGATTTAAATATCTGCTTGTTATTGCAGCCTGCGTAGCTGGCGGTTTTGTCGGGGAGTGCGCAAGCGAGCGGCGAAGCCGCGAGGAGAATGGCCAGAGGGCAATGAAAAACCGCCTGCCCGGATTGGGGGCTTTCTTGAGTAGTCCGTACGCTGGCGTACGGAGCGTTTTGATTGGATCAGAATCTTTACAAGTCAATCAAGCGTTTTGTTAATCTCCCAAGGGAGAGCTCCAAGGGAATGTGAGAGTCAAAACAAGATGGCAGGGGAAGTATTAGCTAGAGCCTTATCTGTTCTGTGAACATCTTCGTCCAAGCGAAATGCGAAAAACAGAAACTAAAAAGCTTTAGCTTTCCACAGAGACCAAAATTATTGCAAGAATACAAATAGAACTCGAGTTATAATTTTTTCGGCAACACAAATATTCCGTTAATTGACTGCGTTGACAGGAAAAGGGGCAACTTGATAACGCAAATTTATTCATTGACGGAAAACCAACGGATTTTGTGAGCGCCAATAACAAATCTAAAACCTACACGTTTTAGCTTTCCATAGAGACCAAAGTTATCGCTTTACGACGAAACTAACGAGTCAGAAGTTTTAAAAAACCGAGCATCGGTGATTGTTTATTCTCTGGGACGTCGGTGACTCAAAGCGCTGTTTTACTCGTACACGGAATATTTTTTTCCATGTTCTGTGAACATTTTCGTCCAAGCGGAATGCAAAAAGCATAAACTGCAAAGATTTAGCTTTCCATCGAGACCAGAATTATTGCAAGAATAGAAATCACTGAGAAATAGAACGCGAGTTATAATTTATTCGGCAAGACAAATATTATCTTACTTCCGAAGACAGGAAATCTTCGAAATCTTGACAAATTTTTGGGTTGAGATAGACGAAGTCTTCTTAATCTTCAGCTGGCAACAGCACAATCTGCAATTATCATTGACACTTCTTTGAAGGATTGGAAGCCTTTCCCCCTTGGTAGCTTTTTCGGAGTTTCGCCGGCTTTCGCCCCCATAAACTCAGGAAATCACATTTGCATTATTTGCAAATTACACATTTGATTATTTGCTTTGATGATCATCAAAAGCTGTCAACAGGCTGTCAAATTGTGAATTTGGGGGCGGCAGTCAAAAAGGTCCCCAATCCGGGCAGGCGGTTTTTATCCTCGCGGCTTTCGCCGCTTGCCCGCTCCCCGACAAACCGCCAGCTACGCAGGCTACTTGTTATTGTTGCTAAGTCGCTCGTGCGTGACACAGATTAAGAAGCGAGTGAAATTTAATTTCAGCTCGAGGTGAGTTTGTTGTTTCTTAATATGTAAACCTGTGTAGACAATATTCAGCATCAATATATTTTAAAACATTTCAAACCGGTAAAAATATTGAACCCCTTTTTTATACAAACTTTGGAAGAGGAGTTAAGCTTAATTTATTCTAGTGTGCCTTGTTATCAGGGGTACCCAACGAGCCAAATCAAGCAAAGCTATAGAAAAGCATTTTTAAAGTGCCTTATGGTGTTTGAAGTCTGTTTAAAGTGATGTCTTCATAAGCGAGAAGAAAGTCATCTGTTCGGATTCCCTAGCTGAAATTTTAATTGCCCAAAAATGTTACGGAACAAAATCTTCCTTTGAGAAAATGCAAGCTGAAATGAACTTTCCACGAACTTGTAGGGAACTGCCTTCTTTCCGAAAATGCTAGCTGACGTTTTTGACTTCCAAAAACAGCAATTGCGACCTTTCCGAAAAGCTCAGGGGCTATGGTTTCCCCATTGCGAATCTTTTAGGCCACGTCTTAGTTACGAAAATCCGAGTGCACTCTTTAATCGACGCCGAAAGCCCAAGGCGAATCACCCTCCAGCGAACAGATATCTACCGAAACTTGTCTCTGGGTGCCCTTGTGTTATGCTGAGTTGTAGTTAAAGGAGCTGCATTGTAATTTTATCCAACTTTGAGCGGCGTTCGTACAAAAGCGCTACTAGATCCTAAAGATTTGAAACCATAGACACAAAAACCAATACCTTAATTGTCTTTGGTTAAAATATCAGAAGACTTGAGGCACTACCGGTCAGCTTTTTACGTCGCTGAATTTGTATTATTGTAGACTGTGTCTTCTTAATCGGGGCTCAATTCGCTAACAAATGATCAGATATTTTAAAACTTGCTATATTTCGACATAAGACGAATCAATATATTCAATAATGGCCAAGAAATATTCATAGCTATGTAAACGTCTGTGTAGCGAGAAGATGAAAAGTGTAAAATTTCGAGTTCTCGCGAAGTGAAATACGAGCTTCCGGTAGGATGACCGTTTTTCGTAGCTTTCTGCCGTTATATCGAATATTTCAAAAAGCTAACCGTATATCCTTCAGTTACTGACCTAGGCCTTCAAACTGACAAAGTATGGGCGAAATCGATTTTTTGACCGTGGCCACGATTTCTTTGATTTTTTACTGACAATCACTTTTAGAACATTCGGCATGTCTCAATTCTTGTACAACTTTTTCCTCCATCAGATTCGAGCTGAAGGCTTGAACGTTGCGTTCCAGAAAAGCTCCATACATTTGCCTCCTCAAGCATTCAGTTCAACTCAGTATTCTCACGTCGTAACTCTCATTTATTTGACGTTAAACGACGTTTTACTGATTTCGAAAAAAAATGAGGACGATGAAGGGTACCTTCTATCAGCCAGTACAACCATCGTCTCCTCTACTGTTCACCCCAAGCCCCCAGATGTCTTAAACAAACCAGTCAAGGTTGTCTTGGAAAACAAGAAGGTATTGCTATAGTATTTTTGCAGTGAGTGATATTGAATTACGATTTCTTTTGAAAAGATTGTATCAATCCTTTCCTGTTTGCATTAATTTTGTGTTCTATGTTCACGATTACAGGTAGGTGTTTGTTTCCACTTAAATCCCCAAGTGAACTTTCGACCTACGAAAACTGTCCGTGAATTTCAGGAAAGTAAGTCACAAATTAAACAAAACAATTTCTTGCAGACCTTTAATTCAACTTAAAGATAATACGTGACCAAGTACCCGTGTGGGTACGGTTACACGTAGGCGAAGCACATGTAGCGTATTTTGTTGTTAAAGATTGGAATCACATTAGAGATGCAATATATGGCCTGAAACTTAATACAAATTGAACATAATAATAATAATAATAATAATAATAATAATAATAATAATAATAATAATAATAATAACAATAATAGCTTTATTTAAGTCTCGAATCTGTCTAGCCGAGCACAGATGCTCTACTAATTGTGGAGACTAAATCAAATCAACCCTAAATAAATCAAATCAAATGCTGGTTTTGGGGGAGAGGGGAAACCGGAGTACCCGGAGAAAAACCTCTCGGAGAAGAGTAGAGAACCAACAAACTCAGCCCACTTATGACGCCGAGTCCGGGAATCGAACCCGGGACACAATGGTGGAAGGCGAGTGCTCTCACCACTACGCCAACCCTGCTCTCCCCAGCGATAGACTTACTGTCTCTTGAAATGATTTGAATGTTCAGCTTAACTAGTATATTTGATTTTATGTAAGTAAATAAATTAAGGGAAGAGAGCATGCATACACATACCACCTCCATTCTGACTGATGGTCAAATGGACATTGATTTCCTTCGCATGATAAGATTTTGTGTTCGTTTTTGTGTGCCTCTCCTTAATGATTCGTTGTTATTGTTGGTTTTTTGTTGTATTAAAGACTGAGATCAGTATTGCATTGGATGCCAGTTATCAAAGGAAATGTGTGTTCTGGCGACCAGGAGAATCCACGACGTGGAACGCTAGTGGCTGTACGTATGTGCCCAGCGAATCCAATCTAACCGTGACGACATGTGAATGTGACCACCTCACCGTCTTTGCAGCACTCATGGATCCATATGATTTGCCTGTAAGACGCAGACTGAATTTATATCCATGATATGTTTTAAGACTACCCATTTGTTAGAATCACAGTTTCCTGCTCACGTTATTTTGGCCTTAACTCCCACAAAAAAAAAACAAGAAGGAAAATCGCAACGGAATCATAAAGGCGGCAAACATAAGCCAAGCGAAATTAAATCTCGATGTTTTCTGCATAGGGTGCCATGATACCACTGTCATGTATATTTACGCTAGTTCAGTGAACAGATCGTGAAGCTTTCTAGGATATCCCCAGTGGGTGATAGAGACTTTTGGTGTCGAAAAAAATTAACGTTCGTCACAAAACAAAAACAAAAAAAACTACATGAACCTAGTTTAGTGTCCCCCAGCCCCCCCCCCCCCCTCTCCCCCACTCCCCTTCCCCCGACAACGTAGTGGTAGAAAATCTGTAATAGTGACCGCAAGGTAATTGGTTCGTCTTCTGTTCACAGAAATTGGAACAGAATTAATTATCCCCAGTCAGATTGCGTGTGACATCTTGCATTCATTTACCACTTTAGAAATTTGCCATCCTAATGCGTTTCTTTGGGAAAATCTAAGATTGAATTTCTGATCCAAGATCATATGGATTCGCGACGACCAAAGAAACGACAATAAAAATCCATTTTCGGATTCTTTTTATTTTCCTGTCACAACTTCACTCTAGAAAACGTGACCAGTATTGCCCTGCAGATTGCAGCGATCAAAAGGGTCCATAAAACAATAATGCAAGCATAACATAAGAAGTATTTTTCACTTTCCGTGAAATTACGAAATTACTGCGATTGGTGTTTGAACTCAAATTCAGTCGTCCAGGATTTGTATAATTTGTACAGTTGCAATGTTTTTCTAATTATTTAGGACTTACCATCTAATTTTGGGGCACTTTTATGGAAATAAATGACACTGAAAGGTTACTTTGTTCGCTCATGACCGCGAAAATATGGCGGGAAGGTGTCGGGGCCTGAGTTTCACACGAAGACCTCTTGCCAAATGTACTTTTTCTTAATCGGTTCCCAAAGAAACGCATGGCAATAAATGAGGGACATGAGGGGGCGGAGTCACTTCACAGCAGTCTAGAGAGCTGTCAATTACTTTCTTTCTTTGGCGAGATGCTATTGGATGATCGTTGCTATAGAAATTTGCAGGCGCTTCAAAATTAAAAAAAATTGGCTGCTCTGTCGAGTAATCGACGGTTTTCTGCAACAGCAAAGAAATAAAGATAATAAAGACAGTTTGTTATCTGGAAAATTTCCACTAATAAATAAATAGATTTTTGGCTGTTTAGGTGAAATATCAGACATTCTTGGTGTATGAAAGTGTAGTGTACTTCGAACGATCACAGCTAATTGATTATTTGATTTCCTCCTTTTTAATTTTCCCGCTATCTCGCCGCAAGGATTTGTTGTCATTCTCAGTCTTTTAGCGAAGATTTCTATCCGTAAAAAGCTTGGGAAAGAAAAGAATGAGATAACAAAATGGCCGGCGGTACTTAGAACTTGCGAAAACTTGGAACTTGCGAAACGTTCACAGCACTCATAGCGCTTCTATGAAGACTTACCTTCATCCAGGCAGACTTGAAAACAGTCCATCTTCAATGCTGATTACCGTGGTGGACCGAACCTGTGATAGAAAAAACAGTTCCATCTACGTGAACGACATTGTTTTGGAACAATATTTCTGGTTGATACCAGGGAATTCGTTCTCGCACGGGCTTGCAAAGTTAGATTTTTCGAAGGCGATTCAGCTGGAAAAGGCATTCCGCTATACTTTTCTTTAATACCAAAGAAGAAAGCTCAACTTCAAAGTTCAAAACCGTGGTGGATAAAGCTGGAAAGTGACTAAATATTGTGTCAAAGAACGACTACCGATGTCAGTAAACAGGATCAGATTGAAACCAATGGAAAAGTCAAAAGCTTAGAGAGATATGTCAAAAAAATTAATTTTCTTCACTCAAGTCTCTCTATTTATGCCTGCCATGTTTTTAGCGTGACTTTTCTCAGTGTCGCTACGAACTTCGCACGGTTATTCCTCATTTCTTGCCATGGCACGCACGGATCATAAATCCTAAAACTCCGGTTCAGATCCTAGTTGGTCTAATGAATCTGCTAGGTGTGTGGATTCTTTGGATTCATAATCCTTTTTTAGATTTTAGGAAATCAACGCAAAATCTGTTTTTGTTTTCAAGAATTCGGACTTGGATTTTCTCAAAGAAACGCACCTGATGTCACCAATTAATGTTGTTATATCCAGGAATTAAAATGATACTACTTTAAGCTAAACTTGGGTTTGGTTTTAGGAGAAAAAATCCCATAAAAAAGCTTTGGAAATCATCTCAACAGTTGGTTGTGTCATTTCGTTGCTTGCTGTGCTAATGACCATGACTGTGAATCTACTTTTCTGGCGAGTGCTTGGAAGTGCAAGAGTTAAAGTGTTGCTGAACTTGTGTGCTGCTATCGCATTTTCCTGTGCATTTGCCATATTTGAAGGAATGGGAAGAAATAAGGTGTGTCTAATTATAACGGAGCTCCGCGCGCCGAGACATGAGTAAGAAAATATGGTAACCCATCTGTCTGAGAAAATTTTGTTATGACGTCACCGTATGACCGACCGACCGTACGTACGTCCGCCCTTCCATGTATGCCAATATGAAATGCCACTGAGTTAGTATTCTAATAATAATAATAATTATAATAATAATAATAATAATAATAATAATAATAATAAATAATAATCCAACATGGCGGCTATATGCCAGCTGAACAGCTAGTTTACAGGGTACATCTTTAATTTTGGACATCCCTATTATAGTCAATTGACAGCTGTCCAAACAAGGTTTCCGCTGACCAGTATCACGTGACCATATCGTGGGCTCAAGTTTAAGGCTGATCGAGGGCAGCTGTTTTTTTTTTTTTAAGTCGAAAGCTGACCAGGTACTGGTTTTCGTTTGGAACGCAGGTTCAAGTCAGGTTAACTTGTCCAAAACGAGACACCCAAGCAAAAACGAGGCTTAATTTTCCGCGCGCTTTCTGTGGCTCGAGATTTAACATTCAGTTGGTTTCTTCATTTTGACCAAAACAATTTCATCTTCTTCGCGTAAAAGGCATAAAAATCAAGAACTAGTTAACAGATACTCCGGAAGGAAAATTTTCAAGTGATAAAATCTTCAATAGGAAGGGCAGAAGATTCAGGGAACGCTTAAAACTTAGATCGACTTACATGACGACCGGTTGGAAAAACGAAATGATTCAACGCTTCAAGGGCTTTCACTTTACCGCGGCATCTTGCAGCTCACCAAGAAAGGTCACTTGACAGTTAACCGGCATTAAGGGAAGGAACGAAAAGCTCAAAGTTAGTGGAATAAGTTCTTTCTTTGGACAAACCGTTTGTTATTTTTCCCGACGCGTGTTTCAAGGTACTAACCTCTACAACACAGGTGACTGAATAAAATAAATTGAAGCTTTACATGTCGTTTCATCGTTGTTAATTTTGTTCAGGAATGACATTTGTATTTTTCTCTCGACTGGATATCAATAATAATCCTCTCCACTCGTTTCTTACGCAAAGAATTAGTTGAATTGTTTGTTTGATTTGTTGTTTTGCTTGCAAGCGAACGAGTGTTATTACTCCGCATGGCTGCCTGTTTACAGTGTTTTTCGACGTCGGTGCTTCCTCATCAGCGTTTAAAAACTTTTTCCCTTATCTTAATAACACGTAATCGCAATGAGTCCTCGTAAAATTTAGCATTAAGCCCGGGGCAAACGATCAAACACTTCTTCTCGCATCGTCTTGGAGGAGCATGTTTGACCGTTTAGCCGCCTCTCTCAACTTTACATTGAAGTGGCTTTCATTTCCATCCGACATTTCGCTGTGATCGTTCAACCCAGCCAAGAAAGTGCACAGTCAGTAAAAAGCAAATCAAATGAAGCATATAACGTCAAAATTGCAGCGATAACACGCAAAAATCGTCCTGCTTAGTTGCAGAGGTTTCTCGCCCGCAGAGACCTCTGCTAGCAAGGAAATTGTTTGTCGGTTAATCACCCAACGTTATGTTTGTCAAACACATTTTTCAGGAAAATGTTTGATCGTTTGTTTAGTTAGGGCTTTCGTATTACTTGTGTTTTGCGCCAAGAGCACAATTTCAACAACTTCTGAAAACGCAAGTGATATTAATTCTTAATTTTTCGTGGCCCCATGCGATTACCTATCCAAACCATCGTTTCTTTTCATTTTTCTGTTTTCTCCGACATTTAAGCTTATCTTAAAATTGCTTAGCAATTTGTATTAAATTACTACGAAATATGTTTGTTACTTGTGTAATTTCCCCACCTTCTCCAAAGAAACCTACGAACCCACACATCGTAATTTGTTTTCTTCAGTGTAATGTTTTGTTATTCTGTGTTTTTTGAATTGCGGTCAATTCTTGTTGACTGGTCTAAACACAAAATATTGGGGCAAAGAAAGCCATACGAAGTTGCTAGATACAAGTAAATAAAAGTATTAAACAATGGAGACCCGCTTTTAGGCTTGGCTAAATCTACATATTACAATCAGCATCACTTATTATCTGTATAATTATTATATATTATTATATATTATTATCTGGAGTCTATGAGTCGGTTCAATATAGAGTTGATTGTGAAGAGAGAATAAAATGGCCGAAAAAGAATGATAAGGAAACATCGGAAGATATATTTTCCTTCGATTCTTGACAGTTTCTCATCCACATTATGACCAGGTCGTCCAAATTAACCTTGAAAAAAGCTAGGTATTGTAGCATCAGTGTAATATTAATTTCATTCTTAAATGCAAATGATCACAAGATTTCAAGAAACTCTTCCCTATTCCAGGCATTCGCATAGCAGCAAAAAGCAAAAGCCGGAGAAGGAATGATTACGAATAACTGTGAGAAAAAATGATTCGTTATCGTTGAGGTCTTTCGCTTTTGGCAAGTAGCTAAAGGCCAAAAACAAGCTAAAGAAATTTAACTTAAAAACAGGAACACATTTTCCTACCTTCTCCAGAAAGAAAATCATAAGAGAAAATATTGACAAAAATTTTACATTAACTGAGGACTGCAAGTGTTTCATAATATTAACCTTGACGTTTGCGGCAAGTGCAATTAACCTCACATTAATTGTTAGGCACTCTTCGTTTTACCAGTTGAGAAGTTTTGATTGCCAGAAAAATTATTGCAATTAATTCTTTATCCCCGTGACTCTCAGGCGGGGTGCCCTGTGGTAGCAGCCTTACTACACTACTTCTTGCTGGCGTTGTTTTCGTGGATGCTGTGCGAGGGACTCTTACATTACATCTTAATCGTGAAAGTGTTTGGAGGAGGCGCTGCAGACAAAGTCAAGTACTTCTACCTGCTTGGATGGGGTAAATGACATTGTAATTTAGACTTCTGTTTGGGGAAAGTTTTGGCTAGAGAGGGGAAGTACCTACGAAGTCGAAAATTATGAGCCCGTAAGCGTTGGACTAGCTTAACACTGCTCAAGCCTTTTTACGCCGAGATAACAAAAACAAACAAAGCCAAGATTATGACACCAGGAACACTGAAGGTAGTGTTTACAGCTCTTGATAGACACTTGAAGAACAAAGTAGTTTATAGCTATAACCTATAACTGTTTAGCCGCTTTTTGCGGCTTAAAAAACCTTTGGCGTGTTGCTTCTGCAAAACCCACGAAATTGAATTGTAATCTTTTCTAGCTGTTTTCCTAACCCCTTTGCAATTGTGCTAAGCGCACCAATTACTACCACAGGTATTGTCAATGTGCTCGGGTCTCTTTTGCTAGGTCTTGATATGTCTCCCCTTTTTATTTCTCCATTATTCCAATCTCCTGGGACTGAAACATCAATTATCTGGCACGCCCAGTGCTTTTCATCTTTGTCCAACAATACTATGCCAGGTCTCCTATGCTCTGTGACGTGGTCAGTCTTATGATTATGTTGATGATGATGATTATGATTAGGATATGATTGTGAATATAATGGTGATTGTGACTGTGACTGTGATAATTACTATAATTATTATAATTCCTGCTATTAATATTATTAATTATATTAGGATTTCCAGCCATCATAGTCGCCACTTCTCTGGCCGTGACCCAAGGGCATGGTTATGGTAGCGAAGAAGTTTGTTGGCTTGATGTTAAGAGTGGATTAATTTGGGCGTTCATTGGTCCAGCTATTCTAATCATTTTGGTTAGTAAATAGCTCGTTGTGTTTTACGATTAACCTACTTAACTCATTCAGTGTCGTGTTGCAAGCAATTCCTCTTTAATATGAAGGTTTGGCTTCCTCCCCACCAGCCAACCCGCTTCCTTTCGAAAAATAGAAACGAAAAGCTCATTTATTTCCGCTCCAATGTATAGATTAGTCAGTTTGACTCGACAAGCTGAAAGAAATAGGTCAACTTTCTGGAAATTTAGTGAGCGAATGACATAGTTCAATGAAATATGTTTGACTCGACAAGCTGAAAGAAATAGGTCAACTTTCTGGAAATTTAGTGAGCGAATGACATAGTTCAATGAAATATGTGGAACGATTTGAAGCAGAGCTTGAGTTGCTCTAGCCTCCTTCGCAGCCCTTATTTGTGTAGGTCCTATTCTCTCTCCCCACCAACGTCTGCTGAACCGAGCCAAACATTCCATTCCCATTATGTCTCATTATCCAATTAGGAAGGAGAATAGAACCGACACGAACAACGGCTTCTTAACAAGCTACGGGAACTTAGCTACCGAAATTTAAAAGCTGCGATGTGATTGGTCAGTTTCTGGAATGGAATGTTTGGCTCGGTTCAGCGGACGTTGGTGGGGAGGGAGAATAGGACCGACACAATCAAGGGCTGCGAAGGAGGCTAGAATTGCTCTTAATACATTGGTACATTTTTGTGTTTGGACTCCCAAGTAAACCTTTTTTACTTCAACTTCAGTTATTAGTCCCTTGGACGTAACTTGTGCTGCTGTGTTACGAAATCTATAAGGAAGTGTCCTTTTGAATGTTTCACCTCATGAGTTTGCATTGTTCTGTTGATCAACCACACGAACGGCTCATATGTCGTTCCTTTGCACAGATTAACATCGTGGTACTTGTTTTGGTGATCCGCCGAATGATGGGGACAGTATCTATGCAGGCCAAGACAGAGATTGAAAAAGCAAAAGCTGGAGTCAAGGCCTCTGTGGTTATCCTTCCTTTGCTTGGTATCACATGGATCTTCGGACTCTTGAGCTTCAACTCAGGCACCATTGTCTTTAAGTACATATTCGCAATATTTAATTCTCTACAGGGTTTCATGGTCTTCATATTCCACTGTGCTTTTAACAGACAGGTAGGAAATTACAATAAGTATAGATTTAGAGGGTTATTAAAAAGCCCACTAGTCCCTCTCTCACAGAAAAAGTAAGACCTCCTTGCACTCAGATTTTTCCAGCAATCTATGAATTAGGTTCCACTGTGAAGGTGATCGCTGATTTCGATTCACTTCCACAAGTCAATATTTCGATTTTCAGACAACATATAGTCATTTAACAACAGAATCTAAAAAAAGCAGAAGATAGCAGTTAAAATGCATAAAAAAAAAACCCCGAGAATAAATATTTTAATGAAGGCCATCCAGATCTTCGACTTAATTTTCCTGCGTTGGAATGTTCATTTTATTTTAGATATATCGGGAAACGAATAATACTAACAACAAGCTGTTTGCAAATTTTGTTTGTTTGAAGTTAAAGTTGATTTTTAGTGACAGCGTTTTAAATAGATACAGATTTACCTGACCCTCCATGAGCATAGCTAATCTAGTTGGTCCCGGAAATCGGCTGATTCAGAGGATAGACGGACACAAAACGCAGTGCTCGTTGTTGTTGTTTGTTTTTTTTTTACCCGGCCGACGGTAGGCCGAGTCTAGATCTAGGCTTCGTTCTTCTTTTTCGTCGAGTTTCATCCACAAGCTCACTTCCGGCGTTTTTGCGCAAGCGCTAACTAAATTTAGCACTTTGTGAACGAGATTGCAAAATAAGAAGAATGCCGTTACGAAAAATATCACGCACATTAAAACGTCGATTCACCTCGTGTTTTTGAGGTTTGAACAACCAATATATCAAGAGAAGTGTATATACGAATGTTTGCATGTTCATTAACGAGACGATAGGTTTGAACATCGCGAAACTGAACTACAGGTGTTTCCTGGCCGAGTCATACTTAACTCTGCTGAATGAGCTTTCTGATGTGGTTTATTATGCCAATAGCATCCCGTGTTATTACAAGTTCGCTTTGAGCGCTTGCCATTTAATAAGGAACAACCGACCAAGAAGCCGCACAGACCGCACGGCCTCTGAACAGCAATTAAATTCAATAATTTCTCCTTACTTCAAGTCCGAAAGTGCATCGGACGACCGTCCTGACTCAGAAAAACCGCTTCAAATTACGTGACGAGCGCGTGTCGGAATTAGATCTTGATGCTCCCTTGAGACATCAATGTGTTAATCTAATTGGTTAGTGCCAAAAAACATGTCGCAAGCTTTTAATACTATCAAGAAACTGAACGAAGCGCGGAATACGGCCGCGTGTGAGAACTTTTTTTTTTCTTTTTCACAGCGTGAGGGAAATATATGCACAGGCTTACAACAAGATGTCTTCCATGTCGGCTTGTTGGCTCTGAGGTTTCCTTCGCTACGGCAGTTCATCTAAAATCAATGTTCGCTGATATGTTGTCAATAGTCACCAACTCTTGCAACACATTACTTGCATTGTATGAGAACCAGAAGTCAGTGTGGGAGCGGACACATTTGTCACGATTCAGAAAAACTCTTCTAAATCAGAGGTCTTATATTTAGAATAAGTTTATTTTTCTCAGAACAGAACTGATTGCAACTGAAATTTTACCAAAATTAAGAAAATTTTCTGAAATTAAAAGCTAAAAAATGAGAAACAAAAACTCTTTGTTCTAAAATTAAGAAATCGGGTTTTAAATTGTGAAGTATGGGGTATGACACATCCCTGAGACCCTGGCAGGTCATTAATTTACTATTTTTGTATTTATCTCAATTTCTTACCGTTTGTGCAGCTATCTGTACATGATCAAAATAGGGATGCTATATTGAAAATAAAATATTGAAAGGAATTCAGATCTCGTTATGCCAACTTAATATCATAATATTAGACAGCCGAGTTGGTGAATCAGTGAAGTAGCAAAAAGCATTTTTTTAATCCCTCTTGGAAGGCCGAGTGAAGACCATTATGGTCTCTTGTTTTTATGGCATAATACTTTTAAATTGATTTTAAAAAGCAATGACAATA
>JAEMWC010000071.1:957500-990000 GCA_016490735.1 Pachyseris speciosa
AAGTGTATTGCAACTAATACACGTTTATCACATGAGGAATAGTGTTATCCTCTCTTCGAACAAATGGGACCTGGAGTTAATTCTTAGTCTTCTTTCATATTAATTTTTGAAAGTCGCTGAAAGGAAAAAATTCAGCAACTATTGTTCGGTGACCTCGGATGAACGCCCTTTTGCCTGACAGGAGCAGAGCATATAGATAAGGAGAAGAGAATAATTAACTATAAACTTCGGTGTATGAAATGAAATATTGTCTGCAACTAGAATTTTTATGTTTTCCCCTTGGCATTGATGTTGATTTTAGTTTTGCGTTATGTATGGGGCCTGTAAGGTTAAGAATAGGATGTTAAGGAACATGGTGCCCACCCTCCTCAGGGACAAAACTGTAGGAAAAAGGAATCATGGCGAAAAAATAAAGAGACCAGGTTCTTGTTGTCCGCTATTTTGAGGTGTGGTTGGTTACGTCCCGGAATATCGATGTTTCCGTACCTCGACGTGCAACATATGCAGATTGCATGACAACACCTGGGTGAATGCTAAAGGGTCATAGGTTGTTGAATGAGATGATGCCCCCTTTAACATCCACGTCGATAATCCGCGTGACTCTGATGCCATAAAATTTGCAGATCTGCTTGAATCATTCGGGCTTCAACAACACATGAAGGACAGCACCCACAAGGAGGGCCACACCCTCGACCTTATAATCACCCGTTGCTCTGAGATCGTTCTAGCAGCTCCACCTAAAGTTGACCGGTTTATTTCAGATCATGCGTCAGTCTGCTGCAGGTTGATTCCAGAGAAACCTCCAGCAGTGGAAAAGCTGGTTACCTACAGTAAATATCGATCAATAGACATGGAGTCGTTTAAGAATAATTTGGAGACATCTTTATGTCAACGACATTTGACAACGGAAACACCTGTATATGGTGTTGACAAACTTGCACAGGACTATAATTCCACTTTGCGCATGCTGATCGACTGTCATGCTCCACTGAAATCCAAGACTGTGAAGGCACGCCCTTGTGTTCCCTGGTACGCCGCTGAAATAGGGGCTGCTAAACGTCTTCGGAGAAAAGCTGAAAGGCGGTGGCGGAAAACTGGTCGACAAGAAGACCTTCACGCTTTTAAAGTGCAAAGAAATCGTGTAACTTACATGATGAATGATGCAAAAAAGGACCTCTATACTAACTTTATTGCGGAGAATAGTACGGATCAAGGGAAGTTATTTAGGGCAGCAAAGAAGCTGCTGGCTAAGAAGGAAGTGCCGTCTTTTCCTGACTATGTGGATAAATCTGTTCTTGCGAATGGCATCGGAAAATTTTTTATCCCCAAAATAAAATTCATTCGCCCGGATATTGACAAGGTCGTCAACTCTCGTGCAAACTTGGTCTTACCAGAGGATCCAGAGGTTGGCAGCACTGTATGTTTTCTATCCTCTCAGTGAGGAAGAAGTCCTAACGCTTGTCCGAAAATCTGCAAAAAAGTCCTGTCCACTTGATACAGCTCTAACATCGCTTGTGGTCTCCCGTCTCGATGTTCTACTTCCGGTCATTACGCGCATAATTAACTGTTCCCTTACATCTGGGGAATTATTTTCCTGATTGCTGGAAGGAGGCGTTAGTTTACCCTCTGCTCAAAAAGTTTGGTGTGCTCTCAGAGTTTACAAACTTAAGACCTGTGTCTGATTTGCAGTACGTTTCAAAATTAACGGAACGCATTTGACATCACATGGCTTATACCCTTCATTCCAGTCAGCGTACCGTAAGTGTCGCAGCACTGAGACTGCACTTATAAAAGTGCAAAATGACATCCTAATGAACTTGGATTCTCAACGTGTGACCCTTCTTGTGTTACTGGATTTGAGTGCTGCGTTTGACACAGTTGACCATGGAGTGATATTGAATCGCCTCAGTACGAGCTTTGGAGTCATGGGATCGCAGCGCGTGTCTTTCTACCAAAATTTATCGGAGAATTTCAATTTGCAGTGCGGTGTTCCTCAAGGATCATGCCTAGGTCCACTGCTGTTTACTATCTATGCGGATAAGCTTTTTGAGGTTGTAAAGAACTATCTACCACATTCGCACGCATACGCAGACGATACTCAGCTGTACCTGTCATTCAATGCTGACTCGGCTTGTTCGCAAAACGACACAGTTGAGGCAATGGAGCAATGCATACAGGCTATATGATCGTGGATGATCAAGGACAAACTACGCCTGAATGATAGTAAGACGGAGTTCATGATTATAGGCACCAGAAAGCAACTGGCTAAAGTGACCATTGATGGTCTTACTGTTGGTGAGAGCATTATAGCTCCCGTAACTTCAGTTAGGAACTTGGGATCATGGTTTGACAAGAAAATGAGTATGATACCACACATTAATAAGATATGTAAAGCTGCATCTTTTCATATTTACAATATAAGGGGGATCAGAAAGTACCTCACCAATGATGCCACACAAACGCTTGTTCACTCCATTGTTATAGGCTGCTTAGATTACTGTCATAGTCTTCTTTATAAAGTTCGCGCAGTACACATGAGTAAGTTACAACGTATTCAAAATAGTGCTGCCCGGCTCTTACGCTCAACACCGTGGTTTAATCATATTACACCCGTCTTATTTTCTTTGCATTGGCTACCCGTTATTTACCGTATTGAGTTTAA
The DNA here is from genome assembly GCA_016490735.1 of Pachyseris speciosa. Taxonomy (NCBI): domain Eukaryota; kingdom Metazoa; phylum Cnidaria; class Anthozoa; order Scleractinia; family Pachyseridae; genus Pachyseris; species Pachyseris speciosa. The sequence continues at coordinate 960,163 of JAEMWC010000071.1, forward strand.
AATCTTAGTTTTAACGTTTAAAGCTATATATCAACTTGCGCCGTCCTATATCTGCAGTATGGTTCGATTAAAGGAGAAATGTGGATACCAGCTTCATTCTTCTGAAGAACTACTACTGCAGCTGCCCATGGAAAAAACAAAGAAAACTCTGGAGACAGATCATTCCAAATAGCTGCCCCTGCATTGTGGAACAGTCTGCCTGCAAGTGTCAGAGACATCGATAACTTTTTGGGTTTTAAACGAACAATAAAAACTTATTTATTTAGGAAAGCTTTTGCCAGTTATAGTTGGATTGACTACTTTTTTAAATTATACATTTTAGGTATTCTTAAGTATATTTTATTGTAATTATTATAGGTAGTTATAGTTGTAAGGCGCATTTGATCATATTCAGATGTTAATTTGCGCCTAATAAGAAATAAATTATTATTATTATTATTATTATTATTATTATTATTATCATTATCATTATTATGCAGCAGTTACAACTTTTGTATGCTATATACGGTTAAAATAGTTAAATAGTATGTCGGGGCGCTTGAGCGTAGCCCATTAACTATAATGAAAACTTAGTACAAAGTTGTATATTTAAAATTTAAAATATATATAAAAATTAGCACTATAAATATTTCTCCGAAAGAAAAAAATAATGGATAAACACTTTAGGACATCTAGAATCTAAAATGGTAATTCTAAAATCTTTCAAATTCTCTTAAATGTATCACTTATTCGGCGGTAAAAAACAATTCATTGACAGTTACTTCGTAACTTTCTTCATAACGTTTTTTCATGTTGCAACTTTAAACGTCCGAGAGATGTTCAGTGTTCCTGAGATTACAGCCTTCTGCAAATTATAAAGAACTCCCTTACTCTTTCTTCCGACCAACTCCTTCAGCTTAACTTCTAAGTCTCGGCACCATCCCCCTAATACGTCCTTTATGATATTGTATTGTTTCACTTAATATCCTTGGTACTTCTGCTTTAGCTCCCAGCGGAGTGGTCAGTATTTCTTGGTTTTCTCCTCCTTCTTTTTCTCCCGATTTGTGACCCATGGGCAGCTCATCTCAAGCGTGATGACTCGCTTTGACACGTGGTTGATAATTCGCGCATCCACTCTGTTGGATCTAACTTCTTGGTCCTCCGCAAATAGAGGGACATCCCAGAATGCTTGCGCATTGTTCGACTCGTACACTGGCTTTGGTTTCAGTGGCGAGTACCAAGGTGGCACTGAGTCTACAAGACCTAAGTCTTGCAAAATCTCAAAGAAAAGTATCTTCAGGGCTGCGTTATGTCGGGTGATGTACTTGTTCTGTGCAAGGACGGCACAACCAGCCAGGACATGGGCGACATTTTCAGGGCCGTATTACATAGCCTGCACATCACGTCGCCCGTCGAGTCCGTGTGCGTTTTCTGACAGGCATACAGCCTCGTAGGTAGTAACTGTTCGTACAGCTCAAACATCCCCGCCACTGCATGTGTTGGGCATAGTTTCCAACCGCTTAGCCACCAGAAACATCCGTCGAAATTAAGGCTCTCCTCTTCACTTCTCGCAGAGGTTAGTTTCCCCTGCCAGTTCTGTTCATATACCGCTTTCCATGTCTTCTGTTCCAGACCCTTTCTCATTTTCATCTCGTTTTCTCTGCTGCTTTCGCCTCTCCACTCTCATGCTTTATGCAGGTTGGATTTGGGTACTCCAACTGCAACTGGAGACCCATCTCCTCTGCATACCTTACTGCCTCTTTAACTAACGAGCTATGACCTAACTCCTCCGCTCTCTCTTCAAACTCGCGAACCATCGCCATCGCTGGGTCATCATTTCTATATAACTTCACTGCCGCCTTTATCTTCGTTACTTTGTACTTTGTACTTGATCGAGCGCAAACCTCTGCCTCTCCTCTCTCTTGGCATGTATACAATGGCAGTTGAACCACTCGGATGTTTCCCACCATTCTCAACAATTATCTTGCGAGCTTCTCTATCTAACTTTTTCAAGTCTGTCACCGGCCATTGTTGTCCACATTAAGTAGCCCAGCACTGGCAATGCAAACTGGTTCGGGGCTGTTACCCGGTTGTGACCCGACAAGGGACTTGACCAGATAATAGACATTCTGCGAAGAAACTCCTTAGCTGCGCACTCCAGCGACATCCTCTCCTCTTACCTCACCGACTCTAAGACACCCAAGAACGTACTGATTGCCCTCTTCGAGGTCGGAAATCATGACAGATATTCTCATCTACCATTAGCCCAGAGGCATCATGGGGGGTGTCAGTATATACCCTCTCTCTCTCTCTCTGTACATGAGCGATCGCACACTTTTTGGGGTTCCACTGAAGTCCGACATCTTCCATTGCGCTCTTCGTTGTTTCCATAACTCGGTTTAGTTTACTCTCCGAAGACGCAAAAATCTTTAGGTCGTCGATGTACAGGAGGTGTTCCTTTTACGCTGATGGGCTTAGATAGTTTATAGCCGTCACTGGCGCTGATCTTCCATGAGATGTATGTATGTATGTATGTATGTATGTATGTATGTATGTATGTATGTATGTATGTATGTATGTATGTATGTATGTATGTATGTATGTATGTGTGTGTGTGTGTATGTATGTATGTATGTTAACTTTATTTAGACACGGTGTATTCATCAGTTACAAAATCCATCTTAATTACATCATAACCTAACTCACCTAACTATATCTAACATTAAAAATATCAAAACTATAAAAACTGCTTTACATGAATGCCGTGTTTCTAAAAAACATAAGTTATGGAAGAGGATAAAAGTAGTTAAGTAGATGAGTAAAGTCGTTGAGTGATTCTGCCTGCCGCAGATCAGATGATAAGCTGTTCCAAAGTACCGCACCACTGTAGTTAAAACTGTTTTTCAAAAAGTTGGTGCGGGGCAATGGAACAGCAAGTTTGTTAACGGAGTCCCTCAATAGGTATTCAGTTATGTCAGACCGGTTGACAAACAGCTCGCTTAGATACTCCGGTGTAAGATCATTTAAGGATTTGAATACCATAAGAGCTTTCTGCATTTCACCCTGAGTGCTTAAATTTCTCCACCCAAGTTTACTAAATAAATCTAAAGCATTAGCATCATAGCTGGAAAAAGTCAAAATTCGTGCAGCACGATTTTGTAATTTCTGCAATTTATTTGAGAGTGTGAAGTTGCAGTTTCCCCACACAACACTGCAATAGTCAAAGTGTGGCCGCACTAAGGCATTGAAAATAAGCTTCAGAATTTCGGGAGGTACAAATGAGCGGATTCGTTTGAGAGCGCCGATACCAGAGGCAATTTTCTTAGTTAAGTTCTCAATGTGAGAGCTCCAACTGAGATTTTCATCAATATAGACGCCTAAGGATTTTGCAGTGGATACTTGATTAACAGGAACACCGCCAATGGTAAGATTCGGGGTTCTCGGAAGAGTATTTAATCGCTGCCTTGATCCAATAAGCATAAATTCAGTTTTAGTTGCATTCAATGTAAGTTTATTAGAGACAAGCCAATTATTGACTGAATCAAGATCTCGATTTATAGCTTCGTCTATAGCGGTTATATTGTTGCTTGAAAATGTTAGATGTGTATCATCAGCGTACATCCTAGGCTGCGAACTTAACAAACAGTTTGGTAAGTCATTAAATAAATATAAATTGTCCCCTGAGGCACACCGCAACCAAGAGGTAACGTTTCAGATAAGGAACCATTAATAAAGCACTTTTGCTGACGGTTATCAAGATATGACCTAAACCAATTTAGTGAGTTCCCATGAATATCATAGGAACTTAACTTAGATAACAGAATATCATGATCAACAATATCAAACGCCTTTTTAAGGTCAAGAAACACAACGGCATTTACGTTTCCTTTATCGATATTATAAGCCTAATTATTGGATGCCTCCAGTAAAGCTGTGACCGTTGAGTGAAGAGATCGAAAACCTGATTGATGAGCGGCGATCATGTTATTTTCAGAGAGGTAAGCATACAGTTGATCATAAATAATCCGTTCAAAAACTTTCACCACAACAGGGATGACTGTAATCGGACGATAATTATTCATGTCCGCTCTTTCGCCTTGTTTGAACAAGGGAATGACTTTGGAACATTTCCACTCCTCAAGGAAAACTCCAGTGACTATCGATAAATTAAAAATTTCACAAAGTGAGTGAGAAATCAAGTCAGTGCATTCCCTAAGGAGTCTTGCGGATATCATGTCAAGCCCTGTCGCCTTTGAAATACATAATTTGGGTAAAAGAAAACGTACTTTATTGTTGTCAGTTGGTTGAAGTTCAAAACGCTTATCAGTGCCGGAGAGAAACTCCCTATAGCTAAAATCATTTGTGTCGGCATGTATCTCACTAGCAAGTTTAGGTCCAATACTAGCGAAATGTTTATTAAAAGCTTCGGACACTTGTTGAGGGATCGATATGGAATTGTCATCAAGTCTCACTTCCCTTACAGTTAAATTACTGGAGTTCCTGGAAGTGAGTTCATTGACGGTTTGCCAGGTCTTTCGAGAACTGCCCCTACTATACTGAAAAGCATTTTTGTTTTATATTTCTTTAGCATTTTGTATTTGTTGTTGACCTGATTGCGAAATTTGCCCAATCCCATGGGTCATTAGTAATTGTTGCTTTCCTTTTCAACTTGTCTCTTTCACACATGCATTTCTTCAACTGCGGTGTTATCCACGGACACTTCGATGGACGAACACGTTTCGTACGAAGAGGTGCATGTTTGTCAACAACATTAAGAAATAGAGTTTTCCAAGCCAGCCACATATCATTAGGATCCTCAAAATTTAGAAGATCATCCCATCGTTGCGAAGCAATGTCGTTTCGAAACTTTCATTACTGAAATTTTTGAATTTTCTATAGGTTACAGTTTTATGGCCACTTCCAGATCGGTCAATACAAAGTTTGCGATATGCACCCACATGAGAGACTCCCAAACAAGCCACCTTATCAGGACAGTTTGTAAAGATCAAATCAAGCAAAGTTGACGATGAACTAGTTATACGAGTTGGTTCTCTAATAAGTTGATGAAGACTATAAATATCAGCAAAGCAATGCAATGCGTGTTAGTATCAAATGTAGACGAGGCCAAATTGCAATTTAGATCACCCAGTAAGTAGAAGTCAACATTTTGAGAGTCAAGCCTGCCGACTAGTGATTCGAAATGTGTCGGTAGGCGAATCTGGTGGCCTGTACCAAGTGGTTACTACAAAAGGCTTGGAGTGGGGTTTTCGGACCTCAATACATAAATTTTCCAGTTGGTTAACAGACAAATCAGGACGTAGTGAATAGTTGATAGTGGATCTGACGTAAAAACAGACACCACCACCATTTCTGTTTCTATCCCGGCGAATAATATCATACCCCAAGATATGAACCTCATGGTCCACTACACTATCATCTAGTCTTGTTTCATTAATCGATAAAATATCGATAGGTCTGTTGGCCAGCAGAATCCTCAACTCATCAATGTGTTTCGGTAAACTAGTTATGTTGAGAGAAGCTAATTTAAAACCACGTTCGCGAGGGAGGAAAGAGAAGGAACCCTCAGGAGAATCTCCCTTCAAAGTCGAACTATTAATTGCAGAAGACAATGGCAATTCATCAAGACTTCAAATATTTCTAACATAGCCTATAAATTTGAGGCGAAAACTTTAGTGCCGAAAAAATTCAAATGTAAGCCGCTAGAATTTAAATGGTCGGTTGTTATGTTTTAATGTGAGATAACGTCCCACTCATTCTGATTTGCAAAAGTCTTAAGTATTTTGTTAACCTCCTTGGTTTTTGTAGCCAGAGCAGGATCATCTGATCTCGTCAATAAACTTGAAATTGTTACGGTTGTGTTTGGAGACTCCGTTTCAATAACGTTGCCAAGATCAACAATTCTTTCAGCTACTTCCCATGGGTTTGAATTCTTCAGGTCATTAGTTTCCACATGAAGGATTATATGTTCTGGGTGCTGTCTGATTGTTGGCTTAATGTAGTCAAACATGTCATTGACAGAAGCTCCAGAAAAAGACTTCACTACAGTTTTAACTCGCTTACCGTTGGAGACCCTCCAGCCTTGAACATTCTTCACCAGGGAGTCACCAGCGATAACTACAACGGGTCGTTTGGCAGCCGTTTGCTCCGAGTCAGGAGTGGAGTCAGATCCATATCTAACATGTTGTCTCTCACTGGTTGTATCTTCGGTTGCCCTTTGTGCCTGCGAAGGTTTTTGTTTCCCTTCTTCTTCTTCTTCTTCTTCTTCTTCTTCTTCTTCTTCTTCTTCTTCTTCTTCTTCTTCTTCTTCTTCTTCTTCATCGACTTATTTGACACCCCAGAACTCGGTTCCAATTGAATTCTGGAAGAAACCGTTTGCCACTGATCTGCTGAAGATTGAGAATTATGTACAATAGAAGGTGGAGTTACTTGCTCCGCGGAGAGAATTCTTAGGGCTTCCAGAAGACTAGCTCTTTCAGATTCAAGGCTTTGAATTTTCTCTTCATACATGGAACACTTCAATTTATATTTATCAATCTCCTGCGCCAAAGTGGCCGTTTGACAGTGCTCCTCTGGGGATTCAACTTTGCTGTGAATAAAATTTATCACTGTCCATAACTTGTGAAATTCATTTCTGATGGACTCCAAGTCAAGCAATAATAGATCAGCATCATTTGAACCATTCGTTGGAATATTTGTCTCATTGATCTCTAGACTGTCATTACTTTCCTCCACGTCGTTCTTTGGCACATTGATGTCACTGTTGTCCTCAACGAAAATGGCTTCCGCGCTTTCCTTCCCATCCTTCGACTTTAGCTGATTTACAACCTCCTCTAGATGGTTTCTAACGTCGGTGCAAGCACTTCCCTGAATTTGGAGCGTCCTAGCATTAGGGTAAAATTTAAAAGTCACGTTTGGAAACTTAAAAACGGCACATGAACCAGTTCTCGATTTCGTAATTCCGCCGCCATCACAATCTATTCCCTTCGCAAAGCTGGCTTCGATAAATCTTGAAAGCTCTTCCACAGAACCATCCCAGCTAAATCTCTTCTTGGCCGGATTAAAAGACAAAAATCGCACCAGGTCGGATAAACTGTCGAGATGCAAAGGGCTGGTTGATAGAAAGCTGGATATGTCACGTCCGTCCGCCATGCTGGGATCATTCATGGGATTCAAACAAACCGTGAAGAGCCTGGGACAGAGAGCGTCACCCTGGGGTAGGCCTTTGAGAAACCTGGTTGGCTCAGATGTCTTGCGTCCTTGCCTTGTAGTCGCCACCACCCTTGTGTTCCAGCTCTTCCTTGACTTCTCTACCGTCCTTGACAACCAGATAGGAATCTATGCTAGATCATCATTTCCTCCAACCAACCATGGTCTACCGAGTCGTACGCCTTCTTGACGTCGATCCACGCCATACTGAGGTTACGCATTCGCCGATAACAATCTAAGGTCACAGTTCTGTCAATCAGTAAATTGTCTATAGTTCCGCTACATCCTGCGCGTGCGCCCCTCTGGGCTATATCCATTAAACCGTGCGTCTCCAGATGTTCATTCGCAGGTCCTAACAAGCACGACGTGAACCACTTATACAAGGTATCTAAACAAGTGATCGGCCTCTGGTTATCGCTGGTGAATTCTCCGGGTTTCGGGAGTAGTGTGGTTTTGCCTTCGGAGAACGAGGCTGGATACTCTACGTTGGTATTTGCGATGGTCTGAAACGATAGAGCCACGCCCTTATTATTATTATTATTATTATTATTATTATTATTATTATTATTATTATTATTATTATAGTTATTAAGCAAAAAGAAAAGTTAAGCTGTAAATTGAATTTTTTTTTTATTAAAGCGGCTGTGGGTCTATGTCCATAGCCATTTAACTCCAACCTTGACTGTGTGATCTAGTGTCTTGGGGACCCTGTAAACAAGCTTCAGGACATGCAGCACTGATTTTGGTGAATGGTGGTCATTAGGGAAGGGGAAAGCATACATAACATTTATTTGATTTATATTAATATTTAGCGTATGATTCCTCGCACAGAGAGCTGATAACTGGACGTTTACGTCTCTACTTTCATTTGCTTACATTGTGCATGGAAAATGACTGTGTAAAGGTGTCGACGATTTGATGCAATCGAACCTTTTAACTTATTTGTCAGTTGGCTCGGTTTCCTTTGTTCTTTTCAGGGGAATATATCACATAACCCCTGATCATTATTAACTGTCTGAAAAGTTAGTGGCGGCTTTGATTGTAACAGGGGAGGGCGGGGTGAAACAATAGCAAAACAATGCAGTATATTTTTCCCATGCTCACATTCCCCTGTTCATATTCCCCTGCATGCTCATATTACCCAGCTCATATTCCCCTCGACTTAGTCTCCCATTTCTTGTAAACTCTAAAGAAGAAACAAACAAACACAGACGAAAATTCGGACCTTACATACAATACTAGCGCTTTGCCACGGATAGTTGTGATTTAATCTTTACCAAATTTCTACTCCTTTGGTTTCATTTCCGTATATTGAACACAAATTTACAATTTGTGAAAGGAAACTGGCCTTCCTGGCTTTCGATTTTAAACAGTTTTTTTTTTGTCAGAAGACGACTTTAAGCGGACTTTCAGCAGGGCAACGATAAAGCTCATCAACTCGAATTAGTGTGGAAACAAAACTAGTCTGAAACAGCTTCTTCTACATATAACTGCGGCCCATCTGTTTCCAAACGAGGAACATCATCTCGTAGTAATAAGCCTTAAACCAGTAAGGACACTCGAATCGAAAGACCCTGAAAAGCTGTCTTGCGGTAAGAAGACTTTATCTTCACTGAGACTTCATCTTCGCCTGGCACCGCCCGAAGGCGTAGCCCGAGGAGCGGTGCCAGGTGAATATATCACATACCCCGAGGGACAGGTAAATAATCCTCATATATTTGCACACTATCTCGTACCCAGAGTCCTCAGGCTCTTTGGCCAGCGGTTAGTCGCCAAGAGAGACTCTGGGATACTGGAAAAAAAAATCAAATTTTTTGATTGGCTCTCCCGTAACGGCTTCCATTGCTTTACCCCAGATTTTCTGGGGAAATGGCGGTCCATTATCCGCAGACCAAACAGCCCGAGGACTGTGGGTACGAGATTGATTTGCACACGGTGATAATTGTCACCTTTTTCTTTCTTTTTGGTTGTTTGTTTATGAAATAAATAAAAAAGTTATTAATGAGAAATATGACACTGTTATAGGTTTACCATGCTAGCGTAACATTCACACCGTCACTAGCATTTTGCGCAGCATTTTGCTAAAATCTAAGTTTAAACAGAAGCATACAACCTTAAATGCGTCTGGTTTAAATCATAGACTTTTAGTGATTTTCAATATTTGAAATAAAGCAGGTTATGGCGAACACGAATCTCCACCACCCAAGCCTCACAAACTTTACAGGTACTGTGACTAGATGGGAACACAATTTTCGGAATCTTAGTGAAATAACGTATAAATTTCAGTAATGGAGTTGACTGGAAATTTGTGTTGCCTCAAAAAAGACAGTTCAGGGACAATTCGTTGCAAACCTGCAATAATAGCTCGCAAGTTCAACTTGAGTATCACACTCAACGAATTCCTCACACAGAGAAAGAATTTTTCAAGGTAAAGCATTTGGTGTTACATTTGTGCCACGACGTAATTTTTTCACCTGCTATCCGTATTGACGCGCGGCAAAAAATGGCTATCTTTAGTTAATAGTTAAGTTTTCATCAACACTGACACCAAGACACCTTACAGAACTCATTCTTTCTCTTTCCAATATTCAGTGTCTAAGAACTGAAGAGAGCGCCACTCACCACCTAGACTAACTAGTTTTTGTCTTGAGCCTATCACCTGCATGAAATCGGTTTTTAGCACGTTTAGTGTAAGCTTATTTACAGAAGGCCAAGAGGCTATAGCCTTAACCAAATGTTAACTTCATTGGTCCGTTTTGTTTTGTAGACAAGGTAAACTGCAGCCTGAACAATTTTACGTTCCTGTCGTCGGCAATGAACCTTGCCTCTCCATAATCTAAACTTTTGGAAATGGAGGGATGGATGAGTGAAACGCCATTATGGTTGTCGTTAAAGAAGGTAGATACTTGAATATTCAACGGATTTCACAACTTTCACAACACGTCCTTACCACCCATACATATCATTTGTGTTCTACTTAGTCATCGTGTTTTCCCGACAAAAGCTGCAACTATTCAAAGGTGACAGACCGCAAACAAATGTTGCTTCTAAAAATATCTGCATGCAATAACTGTTCGTCAGTAGGATACCTAAAATGTGTGCAATTCCACAATTGGTTTCGGCTCCATCAAATCCTATACTAATAGTCCATTTCCGAATTACCTTTGGCCTCTTTTTCAAAGCGAGTCCTGGTGCTCATCTCTTCATATGAAAATTAGTTTCCATTCACATGCAAATTTAACACATTTTCATATGAATGGAAACTAATTTTCATATGAAAAGATGAGCACCAGGACTCGCTTTGAAAAAGAGGCCAAAGGTAATTCGGAAATGGCCTATTGTAGAACATTTTAGAAGGAGCCACTCACACTGTGAGCACAGTTATTGACAATACGTATTAGCAAGGAAAACAACGTAAAGTAATAGGAGTACGTTAAATAATGAACTAAACACACGTGAACAAAATAACGAACTAAGCACACGTAAACTAAATAAGCAAGCACGCGCACAAGTTCAGGAAAATTGCGCGCGCACACTTGCATTAAAATGTAAGGAATGGAAGCAACAAAGATCTCAAATTTGGGCGTCAGGATAATATAAAGGATATAATCTCATCTCTGGATTGCTAATCTCATCCCCTGTAGTTTAGTAGTTTAGATGAAAGTCGGTGAAGTCTATCAATAAAATCCAATTTCGATGTGCAAGGTCTATGCTCGACGAATGATTTGACTTCTCAGGCAATAAATTGTGGGATTAAGAAAAGACTTCATCATGAAACTTGAGAAACGCATAGGTTGTGAGCTAGCAGTAACTCTGTTAGGAAGAGAAGCTGGATCTGGAAAAATTGCATCAGACATCAAGACTCGTAAAAACCCAGGGAAATATAAAATAAGATATGTAACAAGCAAATTACAGCAGAGAAAGTGCTTTGGACGGATTTTCATTAATTCACTCGATGCAAAACTTGCAACTCATGAATAACAATCCGTATGTCGCACGTTCTGTGATGTAAGCTATATTTATCAAGCTTATCGAGCAATCCGACACACTCTTCCTCTATCCTACTTATAAAGAGGCCAATTTACCAGAAAATGAAGTTTTTATACCAAGACCGCCGTAATTATTAACTTCAATTCGAAGGCTATGAAAGAATTTCGCAGATTGTATTCAGTCAGTAGATTGGGATCATAAACATTTTGTTAATTCCGCTGACCAGTGCAGAAGATAGTTTTTAGCAGCGAAGTAGAAAGGCGGCATTTTGCCAGACCATTTTATTTTGCGGCTGACAATAATTATCTCAAAAGCGACAATCTTATCTTTCGTGTTTGGAGTCGCATGAGCTGAAAACTATTTGTCATGCAACTAAGATGAGTGTACAGTTGGATCAATCGATAGCTTTGACGGCTTTGAATCGGAACGTTGCCTAAACTCATGAGCTTGGCTTTTACGCTGACAAGGATAAGGCTTTCTCTTCCATCGATTATTTCAAATTTCTCAAGAATTCAAGGTTATTTGGCATACAACGAAGGTGGGAGTACTGCTCGATCGACCAATAACTCTGCACATAATTTTATTCACCCGTCGCAAGTTGATTGGTAATTAGGAAAGTTGGGTGAAGGAGAATGAGTCAATATTTTGCTTCCCTCATCGATGTTTTTTTTTTTATTTTTATTGTGTTTACAAAAAAAATAGTTGTCACAATTCCTCACAGTGCAATCATACCAAGGAAATGAAAAAAAGGACAAGAAAACTAAAAACAAATAGTAAGTTACACAAGGACTAAAAAAACTAAACTAAACTAACAAACAATAAAAGTTGCATTTACCAGAATATCACTCAATCTTTCTAAATTATTTTACAAATTTACAAATTTGCGGATTGTAAAGTGCTACTACATAGAATTCCAGGAAAGATTACTGAGCGACTGTTTTCCGTTTGTAAATATCTGCATTGGTTTCGGAGATATTCAATTTTGAAAAATGTGTAAAATATGCAAATAAACTGACTGATGATGTCATAGAGTCAACCCAATATAACATCCAGTACACAAATAGAGCTATCTCGGTCAATTTGCAGCAGAGACCATTGAAACTTGGTAGGCTGATAGTTCTAAAGGCAACACACGTACAGCTATAAAAAAAATTGGTTCCTATGGCAACTCACTCTTTTTCAGTCCCCCAACCTGATTTCAATATTTTAGTCATCTCCAGCTCGAAAAACATTTAACAAGGCCGCGAACTCTAACTTACGTATCAACATGCTTGGTGGGCCATGCAGATGTGAAAGAATTTCAAAGATAGCCAGCAAAGACCTTAATATCAGGAACGTCTGCAACCCATTATGTTGCCGTGGCAACAGTCTTGGTAAGCTCATATTGTGATGCACATCTAGCAGAATCGTACTACAAAGAATCAAGCATTCCTGATACAAATTGGCTGAGATATCTTTTTTCACCATATTTGATCAAAATTCGGTTGAGTTTATGACGTCATCACTTGGCTTATTTTCATATTTTGAAAACTTGAATATCTCTGGAACAAAGAGATAATTGAAAATAGTAAACAGCATTCTTCTCCTTGTTATTTGGCTTAGATAGGAAAGATGTAAATTTCGTCTTAGTAGCACTTTAAAAAATCGACTGTGAGGGTATCATTTGGAACAAAGGAAAAACGAACAGTCCAGACCCCTGGTGACATTTAAGAGCGGTAACTTTTAAGTTCTGTTACAAACAAGCCTGTGGCGTTTAGGTTAAAATAGGGAAAAGAATAATGAAAATCAACCTAGTTCCCAGGGTCTCTCCTCTTGAATGGAAAGCAGGAACACATCATAGAGAAACTGACATTCCAGACTGTAACCTCGTTGCGCTACACAAGCAACTAGCCAAGAGAACAAAACCAAAACTAGGTAACATACCATCCCTGTCTTCTATTCCTTAAAAAAAGCATATATCACATAATTCCCTCGTCTAGTATCCAATACCTTCATTTTTGGTAAGTATGCCAATGAAAAAGTTGATAAAAGCCCTTTCTGTTATCTCTCTGAATTCTACTATTATTGCTCTGATAAGGCAAGCTCTTGAAGGAATGTCAATGAAAGCACGTGGTATCGAAAGCCTAGAGGGGATACTTGATACTCCAAATAGCAATATCCTCTCAGTCACTGTCCCTTCACTTTGTGTAGTAAATGGTGCATTGTCTGATTGCTGCTCCGTTGTGTGCGGTGTTCCTCAAGGATCTATTTTGGGACCCTTATTGTTCCTGATTTATATAAATGATCTTCCGAATTGCGGCCCGACCTCAACACCACCGAGACTGTGCGCCGATGACACGTGTCTCACCCTTACTTCTCAATCAAAGCTAAACAGTGATTTAAAGTAAAATCCAGTCTCGGCTTCAAGCAAACAAACTTTTTCTGAATGTTAAAAAGACCAAATACTCTATTATTGCCAGTCAATATAAGATCGCCCATTTAGATTATGAACTCGATATAAAAATAGATGGACATCAAATTGACAGAGTAAAAACCCACAGATATCTAGGGATCGAAATTTATGACACTCTAATGTGGCACTCTTATTACCAGACAGGACAAAAAAGTATCGAGTAGCCTGGCAGTTTTAAAGCGAGGTAAGACTTAAGTACCGCGGGATACATTAATCAACATGTCCAACGCTCTTGTTGTACTCTACTTTGACTATTGTAGCCCTGTATGGGTTGCATTGATAAACGTCAATCGCTACAAAACAGGGCTGCTCGCATAATCACTAATTCTCATTATGCGACCACATCCACTAGTTTACTGCATGACCTTGGTTGGGATGTTAGGAACTTGAACAACGGAAGAATAATGTTATAATGTATATAGCAAAAACTATGAATAGTAATGAAACCTGGAGCCTCTTTTTTTGCCGAGGCTAGTATAATATTTCAGTAAAGTCACTTTAAAATGATGTGAGAAAAATGGGCCACTAGGTCACCATCTCGTACTACTTCCAGGCTCCAAATGTAGAGTTTCATAGCAAAAACTATGAATAGTACTGAAACCTAGAGCCCTGTTGTTTGCCGAGGCAATAGTATTTCAATAAAGTCAGTTTAACATAATGTAAGGCCCGGTTCAGACGCCGTACTTCAGCCGAGCCGAATTGAATTCAATGATAGGCCGACCTAAACTAATTAATCCTAGCCTGGCTGGACTGATTCAGACGCCGAACTTTATTCGGCCGAAACATGAAGTACACATGTCACCTCCGTTGAGTTTGGCCCGCCAAGCCGCCATTTTTCCTTCTGCGACATTCCCTTGTACATACTCTCATGTAAAAACGGCATGGAAAATACATTAAAGTGATTTATGCATTTGATTCGGCTCATGTAAAGTACTTCGTCTGAATCGGAAAGCCGGTCTACAGCCGTTCTTCAGCTGTTCCTCCCGGCTGAGCCAGGCGGGATTAGTTGCTCAACCGATCTAATTTAAATCAGCCGTTCCGAATGGATTCAGACGCCGCACTTCACATGAACTTAATTCGTTGAATTTGATTCGGCTCGGCTGAAGTACGGCGTCTGAACCGGGTCTAAGGGACACACACGGTATTCCGTCACACTAGCAAGGTCACATTGGCAGGTGGATACCGTACAGACAAAGGGATCCGTGCTATAACTGAAAGGAGAGCGTTTCTTTGGTCCTACCCTATTTTTTGCCTCACAATGTTCCTTGTAGGAGTTTAAAGCCCCGTCCACACGTATCCGGATATTTTTGTACCCGCAAATTTTTTTATGCGGATTCAAAAATATCTGCGTCCACACGTAGCGTATACGAATCGTATACGACCGTCCACACGTATCCGATGCGTATCCGGACATCTCAAAGGATTAGTCAACAGAGCGTGCGCATTACAAAGAATCTCGCGCGGAAAAAGACTGGCTCTAATACTGTGACGTCAGCGTATAAAAAAATATACGGAAACGAGCGTCCACACGTATCCGGATACACAGCGTATACAGAAATTTCCACTCTGGAGAGCGTATACAGAATATCTCCGGATACACAGAGCGTATACGGCGCACACGTGTGGACGCTAGTTGTATCCGCATAAAAAAATTTGCGGATACAAAAATCTCCGGATACGTGTGGACGGGGCCTAAGCAACCACCTACGAAGAAATAATATATGACGTTTGGAATCCAAGAAAATGTGCGACGGATACAGCTATAAAAGTGGCGTCTGTGGGTATTTTACGTTTAACATCAGCCAGGGAAAGTCAGTGAAGAAGTAATAACAACATATGTTTTAATTACTTTTCGGTCAGTGTTAGATATCAACAACAGTCGTTACACCAGCATTTCTGGTACACAAACTATTGCCTTTTATTGCAGCTACTGATTTTCACCATTTGTCGCGTCTAACGGACTTATTCACTACAGAGATTTTGTTTCTCGCTTACGGAAAACAGCAAACGAGAGCCGGTGTGTTTATTCGCAAAAGAATTATTGCTTACATCACAAACATGGTTTGTAGTTAACGTGAAACTGTTCATTTAAACTCAAGGAAATCAAACAGGAAAAAGCAAACGCGAGAAGAATCGTAACCTCGTGCTTATTATTGCTGTTGGTCGTAAGCGAGATTCTAAATCTTTCCATTGACGAGAAGTTAAATGAAACCTGTCGCCTGAAGCTCATGAATCAAGGAAACTGTGTATAGTGATTTCAAAAACACATGAAAACAGAAAACGAAAAACAGCAAACGAGAGCCGGTGTGTTTATTCGCAAAAGAATTATTGCTTACATCACAAACATGGTTTGTAGTTAACGTGAAACTGTTCATTTAAACTCAAGGAAATCAAACAGGAAAAAGCAAACGCGAGAAGAATCGTAACCTCGTGCTTATTATTGCTGTTGGTCGTAAGCGAGATTCTAAATCTTTCCATTGACGAGAAGTTAAATGAAACCTGTCGCCTGAAGCTCATGAATCAAGGAAACTGTGTATAGTGATTTCAAAAACACATGAATAATTTATGAAGAAAATACAAAAGAAATTAATGTTTAATGAGTGTCTACTGATAAAGACACGGCTAAATATTACGTCCGATTTTCTAGGACAAAATAACCAAAAATCTAAGTATTAGTTCAATAATGGATAAAACACTCTGCTCATTTATTAAACATTACGTAGACGTCACAAATGCCTTTGTCGTTTGTCAACTTACTATATTGAAACACTAGTTCGACGAAAACAAGAGATTTTGGGCGTTTGTAGCTAATTGTTGCGCATACATTGTAACTAAATAGTCAGAAGACTAGACAATTTGGTGAAAGCGCAATTCGGGCACTATGAAATATAAACCGTCTTAATTCAAGTACACATCGGCTGAGGCTTAAATCATTATCCTTTTAACTGCTGCGTACTTCGTGTACTGTCACCTTTGCAGAATATCTGAGTTCCTTTTTTGGAGGGATTTAACGCAGGTATTACAGATAAAAATTCAATTTTATTGTTTCTCGGTGTTCTCATTTTCTAGTATGGCTTTTAAAAGGCATATTCGTATAACCTAACACAATTTAATCTGATAGGTTTAAGAGTTGATATCGGTTAACCGCCAATACTAACTGGAATGAATATGTGAATGAACATCGGAGTAATAATATACACGAAAAAAATTACTCAATTCTGATTGGCTAAAAAACCAGTGCAGTTTTGCTGGAACACAGTGCAAAAACATGTAACACGAGTGCAAAGCTGTAACACAGTGCAATAACAAATGTATTTTGATTGGTTTAGAAACAATAGAAATTTGAATGAGCCAATCAAATCGTTGCCATTTCTATAGCAACAAGTTCGCGGTAAGTTTGAGCCGCGTTGAAAATTGTGAAAAACATCAAACAATGGCCGACGTTTTGAGCAGCTTTCCTTTCGCAGAGGAGTTGAAAACAGCTCTAAAAACGAGCACGGTGCGAAAAGCACTGCTTTTCGGCTGTCTGTTTGGAGAAAGCGATGTCTACAGAAGGGAATTACCAACGAAATCGAAAGTTATCAGTCCGTTGAACTTGAATATCACTTTGCTCAAGCCATTTTACGTCGAGAAAAATCAACAAACAAGACGAAGGTTATGAACCAGAAATACTGAAGGTAATGATTATACAGCATCAAACAATGGCCGAGGACTGCTTTTCGGCTGTCTGTTTGGAGAAAGTGATGTCTACAGAAGGGAATTACCGAAGAAATCGAAAGTTATGAGCCCGTTGAACTTGAATAACACTTTGCTCAAGCCATTTTACGCCGAGGAAACAACAACAAACAAGACGAAGAGTATGAACCAGAAATACTGAAGATAATGATTATACAGCATTTGATAGACACTTGAAAAACAAAACAGCCTTATAGCTATAGCATACAACTTTTCAGATGGTTTTTGAGGCTTAAAAACTGCAAAAACATTGACTAAACTGTTGTTTTGACCTGCGCGTGATGAATAAATTATTTTTGCACGGGTTCACCTGCGTTGCTTATGCAACACAACTTTTTCGTGTTTATTATTAATATGTAATCACATCATTTTTCTCGTGCAATTTAGAATAAATAAGCACTTGTAAATTTTTGCAAAGACCACAAATTGCACTCGCTTTACGGGCTCGTGCAATTTTGTGAGTCTTTGAAAAAATTTACTCGTACTTATTTATTCCAAACTGCACTCGAAATCATGTGATTACCTATACTTATGACCAGTACTTAAGCGGTAGTGAAAATGAAGCCTGAAAAAAATTCAGGCTTGTACGGGAATCGAACCCACGACCTCTGTGATAATGGTGCAGTGTTCCACCAACTGAGCTAACAAGCACTTGGTATATTACTTGGTTCGTAATATACTCGTGAGTGATGAATATGTGAGAATGAGTATATGAAAATCATATATTTGAACTGTGGGTATTACGAACCAACAAAGTAACCAGATCCCAGTTGGCTTGTCAGCTCAGCTGGTAGAGCACTGCACTGGTATCGCAGAGACCGTGGGTTCGATTCCCATACAAGCCTGGATTTTTTTAAATTTTATTCACATATTCATTCTTTGATCCGGAGTTCAAATATATGATTTTCATATATTCATTATCAAACACTAATTGGCCTTATTGAGCGCTTTAAACGAGGTGATTGCCCCTGAACACAAGGGTGATTAATTGTGCAGTATTGAGGAAAGATTGAGGTAAACTTTGAGGACAAAAAAAAAACACGTTTTTTCATCGCAATCTAGAAAGGATATTTCACCCTACGAAAAATTGAATCTTTTAAGCTTTTGTTTTTTCATTTCCGATTGCAAATCAGGCCGTTGAATACTTGTACTGCGCCCCTTACAAAGATGATCTCTTGAATCCTGTTCCAGTCATCAGGGTAGAATTACTATCTGAGCGACGCAGTTTATAACACTTGATAGCCATGAAGAAATGCAGCTTTGCATTCCTCGTTTGACTTTAACAGCTTTTGTTGTTCGTCGTGGCGTTCTCTGCTATCTCCCCGAATTCGTACGTTTCTCCATTTTTGCTCCAGAAAAGACTAGCATTGACTTGTCAGTCAAAAACAGAGCCTTAGCTTCTCGTCCTTGTAGTGTATTTTGCTTATAAATCGCTGAGTACCTTATAAGACGTTTCAATATTGTATTAACTGAAATAAAGCAAAAGGAAGATGACCAGAATATAAGCATCATATTGAACTTAGATATTTTTTTGTTTTAGCTACAACTTTGGGCCCCAAAATTATGTCACGAACGAGATATGTCGCGCCTTGTACACCTTCCGCCAGTTTCCTACATGCAAATTCGCGGTTTTAAGTAATATAGAATTTATTTCAGTCTCCGATGTAGGTATATATACAGGTCACTTATGTTGTATTTGTAAAACTCCCCGACGAAGTGTGCGAATTTCAGTATTAGTTTACTTGATCTGAGGCATGCGAAGACAATTCTGGAAAGAAAAGTCAGACTCTGTCACAGCTCATTTTACTGCGTAATTTTACTGCAGAAAAACAAATTTATGTCTTCCTCTCTCCGCCCAAAACTAAATCCATAAATGCCGCTCTTGCCTGAGCTCCGTTTACTGGGCAGTAGAAGTAAAGGCACAAAGCTGGAGCAATATGGTTATGGAGAATACGTCCATAGCCGCTTTTATTGAAACCAACAAAACATGAATGAATTTTGTTATAATATGTTCGCCCAGTAAAGGTGCGGGGGGGAGGGGGGACCATCTGAAAATAAAGACCATAAAAAAGGCAGAAACCAGCTCTCAAAGAAGGAGGCTTCTTGAATCTCAAACAACCAAAACAGAATTGTTGCCGCTGCAGTGAGCCTCCTAAACGGCCCGATCTCATACAGACAGCAAAATAGTTAACATGTAATAATAAACGGAGAAGGGTAAAACAGCCATTGGTTATATAGCCGCAAGTACCATAACTGCCCCCAGTAATAAAACAGGAGGATCAGGCTCCATAACAATAACACTGACGGGCAAAGGCAAGCATTGCAAAGCTCAAACTGCCCCGAATAAAACAAAAATACTGAATAAAATTTACCAACGACCGGCAAGGACAAGCATGGCTAACGTAAGTTGCCGCAGTAGCAATAATAATAATAATTAAATAACAATATATAATTATAATAAGAACCTTCCCAGAATCCTTTGCAGCTGGAAAATCGTCAATCCCAAATAACTTGGTCAGTTTGAGGGCAGCAAGACCCCCACGCTGTCTAGAAATAAGTCTTACCATAAACTAATTATTGTACAAGACTAAGGGCGATGACGTCATTGGTCACGTGACTTTGCTCACAAGTGCGTTTTTGCTCACTGTGACGAAGTCATTTTGTTATTGAAAAAGCAGTCAACGTGGTTTGAAGCACAATGGTGTGAGCCATTTCGGACTGCCCGGGTACCGAACAAAATATAAATATTAAGGGAGGTATATACAATTTTCAAAAAGTGGGAGTCTGGGTACAAGTGCTATCTCGCGTTGCATTAAACGCGAGGAAACAAAAATTTGGATATTGGTAGATATTTTTATGAAATATACATTTTTGTCATTTTTAATGCTGTGACGTCATCGGTCACGTGACCAGAACGGACCGAAGTTTAATATTCGCTCTAAAAGTTTACTAGAACCTTTCTCCAAGAATATTTTTAGGCGAAGTTGTAGTTTAATAAATAGTGTTTTAAAAAATGGCCATGATTACTTTTTCCTAAAAAAGTGCGGCAGTAGAAAATCTAGCTGAAAAGTTTGTCAGCTTCCTGCTCAACGACCATTTGAGGTAGGAATAAAAGAAAATTTTGCCTAAGGCTTGAGAGTATGCTCTTTATGATGGCGTTGTCAGTTTCTTCTAATTTCGATTGCTTTTGGCGAGGATCGATGTTTAAGATTTTTTTCAGAGGAGAGGGCCTGGAGGAAAGAACGAAAACGAGGCTATACTTTCGCGCGCTTTTTGTTCACTGCGACGCCGCGCCACAAAAGGTTAGCTAGAAAAAAAAATTCCAAGGACTGGACAACGGACTGGACTTGCATTTTCTTTAAACGGAACTTTTGACGACTTTTTTAATTATTATTTTTTTTATGGCTGCTGTCTGCTCAGGAACAATGTATACTTGAGAAGGTAAGTTGATACAGATAGTTGTTGCTGTTTGTTAAAAAACAAAACAAACAAAAAAGCGCGTTTGTGGTACACTTAAATGCACTTCTCACCTAAAAAGTGTTGTTTAATTCTTGAAATTATAAAACTTAAACTAGAAGTTGCAGCAATGCGAATGAAATCAAATTAATGCTAACATTAAATGAAACAATTTAAGTTGCTTAAGGCAACCGATGCAAGCTCAGTAATTTTACTAAATACGATATTTGAAGGTTAAAAACGTATCTTAAACAGTGACGGAATAAATGATTACTTTATTTTCAACCGGAACTTAAAACGTTACCTTCATTCGCACAAACATCAAAACTTTATTTTATACTGTCCATGAACTAAATTCCCTATTACAATTATAACAAAGTGTACAATAAAGCCATTATTCAAAGTATTGGCCAAAGAAAAATAGTTGCGCATAAACAAATACTGGAACAGTTCGTGCTTTCAAATGGATTACCCTAATGAATTACACGATTCCGACACATAAATTTAATTTGAGTGGCGAAACATTTTGTTGTATCTGTACTACAAAAAACGTTCTCACAGAGGTTGTAATGCATGGGGGTTCACATAATTTAATTCAATTTTATAAAGCTAAAAATTGTGTCACAGATTTAGCAGAAACAGAGTTCGTGTACGTTCGCGCTAAACGCGGAAAGTACCTGAGCTTAATAACTCTGAAGACGTCAAGACGTTAAGTTTATGTCAAAACCGACCAAGAACAAGCGAAAAAAAAAAAAACAAAGAAAGATTAGCAAATAATTGTTTTAATAGATTTGGCAGTTTTACAAAGTGTTACGCTTCTGGTTTGTGGCACCTATTTACAATGGTAGTCTGAGGAAAAACCTTTTTACAACAATGTTTAAATTAGAAGCTTAAGCTTACGGTAAATTTCATTTGAATCTATTTTTTAAATTGAGGGGAAATTAAAATGTAATTTGCTATAAGAATGGGTCCAACACAGAAATCCTGAAAACCTTCTTCACAAACAAACTGGCGATAAACTTGAAAACCAAATTTGAGAGTAGGCTTAACATCTTGCCGAGCCATACAAAAGTTGGGCACATAAACAAAGACAACGCTTATCTGGCTTATCGGTTGACCGTACGTTTTTTGAAGAAAACGACTAAATAAAAGGGCAACGGTAAATACCTTCTCCAATCGTCGAAAAGGGTACATCGGGCCACTGCGTAAATCGCACATCCTTCGTCTTTAATCATGCTCAAAGCACAGCGGGAAAATTTATGTGTTGTCAAATGTAGTCGCGGCGCGAATACAATCCCTTTCACAACGCTTTAGATACATCGAAAAAGCCGTCCATCAAGCCTTGATATAATTCTTCCCAGAGTGGCCAGTTAAAAATATTTTCACAGTCTAACACATCTTCAGGTGACCTAGTCGAAGTGGCGGAACGAGAGAGTCGAACGAGGTATCGCACAGCGTTCATGTGCTCGTTAATCCACTGACTTGGTCTAAGGTTTTATGAGACAGGATGAACCAAATTTCAAAATAATTTCACCGTTTTGAATGTAGTTAAGCTTCGGACTAGAAATTTCCCATTACTTTGTAAACTTGATCGCAAATACCACTTTCACCACAGCTACAGCGCTGTCGCAAGCAAACCGTCGCTTCGTTTCAGAAGGTCGATTCACTTTCTGTGATTGGTTAAACAAAATGACGTGTGAATCGCGAGGTGTGGAGAATCTACGATTCGATGACAAACATAGCGGGCAATGTCTTCCTTCGTAATTTAACCAAAGAAAAAAATTGCAAAACATTTAATTTTTGGTTTATCGTGAACTAAAAAAACTGTCAGAACAAGAGCGGTAGGCGTGTTTTCAGAGCATCTCTCTCTCTCTCTCTCTCTCTCTCTCTCTCTCTCTCTCTCTCTCTCTCTCTCTCTCTCTCTCTCTCTCTCTCTCTCTCTCTCTCTCTCTCTCTCTCTCTCTCTCTCTCTCTCTCTCTCTCTTTCTCTCTCTCTTTCTCTCTCTCTCTCAACTAACACTTGTGATTTCTGGTATGAATGAATTAATATGCAAAAACTAAAAAAGGTAAAAATAATAAAGAAAATTTGTCAACTATTTTCCCAAAGAAGTACAAATACACTTGCCTCGATCCAAGCCCACTCATAATAAATATCCACAAAAATATGAATACAATCTTCCGTATGTACAACATTTAACCCCCAAATTTCGATACAACTAATTTTTTTTTTTTACATTTATTAGTAAGCTCTGGCTTGCTGGCTCAGCAACAAATAACTTTCAAAACCATGAGAAGTTAAGTGAGAGGAACAATGTCTACAAGGTCAAAATAATAAGTCAGTAGTGCATGAATGGGTGGGGCAGGGGTTCTGAAACTTCAACTGATTGTACTTTTTTCTTCTGGTTCTACCCCTTACGTAGCAGTATCTACTTATGTCTTAACTTTGTTGCAGAGTCTAACAAAATTGCAAATTCATCACAACTTATCATTGTTCTTACCACCTTGGGAATGCTACCTTGGGAATGCCACTTTTTTGGTAGCCGCTTCAGTACACGTCTATTATTTCTATTTCTGTATTGTAACCGTTTTCTCCATTTTTACTTTGCTTCAGTGTTGCCCCTGAAGAAGGTTAGTCATGTCTCGCCGTAATATATGGCGTTAAAAGTCACCCTTTTCAACCATCATTTTGTTTCTTTGTCTTATATCTACCTTTTTATGGGATATATAATTATATATTGTTATTTCTGGTTTCACTTGTAATAATAATAATAATAATAATAATAATAATAACAATAATAATAATAATAATAATAATAATAATAATAATAATAGCATCATTTATATAGCGGATATATACAGAGCTCTATACCGCTTTACAGTTATAAAATAAATATCTAAACTAAACATATAATTTAAATTAAATCAAAAGTAAACTTAAAAATCATCTAAAAGCAGTTGTAAAAAGATAAGTTTTCAAACATGATTTAAACGCAGCGACTGAAGGACTTAGCTTAATTTCAGAGGGCAGATCGATCATTCCATAACTTAGGGGCGGCGACTGAGAGGGCTCTGTCTCCGTAAGTTTTTAAACGTGCTTTAGGGACTTCCAAGAGATGTTTTCCAGCAGATCTTAAACTCCTTGGTGGATTAATGTCCCGAACGCAAGATTCAACCTGAGCGACTGAGCTAACCTGGTCATCCCCATATGGGGAATTGAAAGATAGGTACAATTGGTTATCATCAGCATAAAAATGAAAACCCATATTACCGTCTGACAATATCACCAAGCGGCGAGGTATAAAGTAGATACAATATCGGTCCCAGCATGGACCCCTGAGGCACCCCGCATGACAACGGACGCACAACAAGATAACAGTCTTATTCCTATCAATCTCAATACCAATGCCATTAAACCCTTTCACCAGAGCCGTTTCGGTGCTATGAAGTTGTTAATAGGCAGATTGCAAAATCTCGTCCAGACAATTGCTAGAGACATGATCTATCAGTTGCGATGCCACCGCTTTTCCAGTGAGCTTAGACATAAATATCAAGTTTGAAATTGGTGGAAAGTTAGCAAAATCTTCTGCATCGAGGTGGGGCTTCTTGGGTTTAGGATTAAGCAACGAGAGTTTGAAACAATCTGGTACGACAGCAGAGGATAAAGACTGATTAACAATCTCAGCCACAACTGGTAGAAGCACAGAGATGCATTGCTTCAATACAGAAGCAGGAACTGGGTCTAGTGGACAGGGAAGCCCCAAACTGCCCCAAATAAATAAAATTAACAAGGACGGGCAAGGACAAGCATGGCTAACATAAGTTGTCGCAGTAGCAAGCCCCACTCTGCCCCAAATAATATAAAGTATAGTCAGTTAATAACGGGCAAGTACAAGCGTGGCTCGTTCCACAACTGCCCTGAGTAGCAAAATTCACGCAAACAGGAGAAATAAATGAATAAATAGAAGCAGCATCAACAAAGCTAATCCAGTGAACATGTGAAGTGGTTAAGTCTGAGAAGACAGCATGCGAAGAGCCTTTAAAATGGCGCCTCGGTAGCTGCGATACAAACAATATTGACCAAAAGAGTTCACATGAAACCCATCGGGCAAGTAAGGGTGAACCGAAGGGTTGTTAAAACCACTATGACGCCAACAAAAGACAGCAGGAATGGGCTCCAAAACGCCACAAAGATATTGGCTAAGTAGCGATGCCGCGCCGTTGTAAAAAGGCGCTTTAACACGAGGTAACACCTCACACACAAACACACACACACACACACACACACACACACACACACACACACACACACACACACACACAAACACACAGACACACACACGCGCGCGCGCGCGCGCGCCCGCACACACGCACCGATAACCCGAACCGAAACGATATACCAACTCTTCAATTTCAGAGCCGGCAACTTCACGGCGAAGGAGAGCAAGATCATTCGTAACAATTTCCAAATTATCAACTTGGGAGGACAAAGAGGAAACAATTCCGAGATCGCGGCGCAATGGTACGGTAAGGCCTCCAACGCCGTATAAAAGAACAAGGGCGTTATCCGAGAGACCAAATGTGTCATCAGACTGTGAATCAAAATGCGAACGAAGGTCATCCCGAAACCTTCGAATAAAAGAGTGACCTAATACAGGAACCGAAGGGAGAGAAGAAGCCATGGAACTGAACTAAATACCAGAACAATCGAAGAAGAAAGTGTGATAACCGAGATCCGAAATCAACACAGCAATGAACTGCAGCAAACGATCCGCACAGCAACCGAAATTAACATGAAATAATAAACGAAAGGCTCGAAGCGAGAAGCAAAATACTACCGCAAAAAAAAGGGGGGGGGGGGAGATAAAATGACGATGAGATAGTGGTAGAAGAAAAAGGTAGAAAAACTTACCTCGCAGCAAGTCAAAAGAAGCTTCTCACTCCGAGCAATACAGACGAATGGCAAGCACATGGCTTGCGAATTCATGTGACTTGTCAAAAAACCCGGGGGGGGGGGGTGGTTGAACATAATGGCCATTGACACCTGACCCAAACCCAGTCCCCCTTTGATTATTAAACAAACCCTGGTCAAATAGAGAAGACATAAAGATTATATTTACAAGCAACTATTTTTTTTTTCAAAACCGACTCAGCCATTTAAAGTTACAGTCCACCACCTCCACAAAAACTAGGTCTGAAGGCGACAGTACGTGGAATTCAGAGCGTTAAGTGTTTTAACATTAATATACATCATTAACAAGGTCTATTATATGTCGTATTCAGCAACGAATTCAATTTCATGCAGTATTAAAAAATCACATTTTCTGCAATATCAACATCGCTCAAATTTAATTGTACGTAGTATTAATGAAATCCGGGGTTGGCAAAATATTCGCAAATACAGGACGGACAGTAAACCTGCCTTCACAGATTAACTCGCCATATCAATTTTGTGAAGAAACACCTAGTTTTACAGACATTTTAATCAAACTCGAAGAATTATAGCAGTTTAAATTTAAGGTTTTTTTTTTTTTTTTTTTTTTCAAAGAAACGTTTGCTATATTTTATGGAGTTTAAATTAGATCTCCGCCGACCGGTTAGCTCAGTGGTAGAGCACCCGACTACCGTGCGGGAGGTCGCGGGTTCAAACCCCGGACCAACACTCAGGGTCTTTAAATAATTGAGGAGAAAGTGCTGCCCTTGTAATGATATCTGCAAATGGTTAGACTTTCTAGTCTTCTCGGATAAGGACGATAAACCGTAGGCCCCGTCTCACAACTCTTCATAATTGATTCTGCGGGACGTTAAAGAAGCCACGCACTGTTCGAAAAGAGTAGAGGACGTAGTCCCCGGTGTGGTGGTCTATCTCTACTAGAATGTGGTTACGGGGGAGGGATTTGCAGTTACGGGCCTACAGTAATTGGCGCACGCTGTTGTCGTGTCCCTGCCAGGTCTCTGGCGAAGCTAATAATAATTAAAAAAAAACTTCCGCAGTCTTGCTCAACTTCAGTATGGTGAATCCGCATGTAAACACGCCTGTACATTTAACCTTGTGATTGAGAACATCACGCCCGCAATCAATTTGGTCATAGATATGGTTATCTAGCTACTTATTAAAAGGAACAGTGTCTTGCGGTATAAAATTATTAACCACCAGGTATAGGCGTCTTCTCTTCACTCATCCTACGTCCTTTCTACATATAACTCCGCACTTCATCGAATTTCTGGAGCAGAATAGTACCCTTGTCCAGTTATACTTCGACTGTTTAACACACGACACCACTTCACTGTTACGAACGTAAAACATATTTGTAATGTAATGTGAAGATTTTGTGCAGCCTTGATGAGGCTGTCTACTGACAGAACAACACAAATCTTGTTACCGGAGTTTTCGCTACCTATGGGAAGCAGTCGAGTAAGAAAGAACCTGGAAAGTTCTAATACGGAAGTGTCCGATTTCCTTTTGAAGTGCACGTTTAGTTCAGTAGGGTTTTGGCGTACGTTCCGCCATGTTGGTATTCCGTGTTACGTGCGGTCATTTGTATTGTCAAAACAGCAGCGAATTGTTCGTTTGCAGAAATGTTACAAGCGTTTGACAACGTTCCAACGGGCTTCGGAAAAACAAATTCAATCTAGAAAGTCTTCAGTAGGGAACTTGCAATAGCAAGGTAATTACTACAAGCTGCTGATAACGCACGAAATATTCCCGATGGAAAGACTGTCCACGAAAACATGTCGACTAACCGAGCGAAAGCATCTAAATCCCTGAAATTTGGTAAAGGCGAAGCTTGGTAGCGCTTTTGTTTCTTCTCCCTGAGAATGAAAATTAATTTTTTTGCCGCATGCATTTCGTCCACGATTAACCTCACCTCCACACTCGTCTACACGGGAACAAACATCCAGTATCCTAGTAAAAGAGTAAACAAAACGCTTACCGGTTGCTTCAGTCCATTGCTTCGGTCAGTCCGTTGCTTCGGTCCATTTTCAGTCCACGCTAGACACCGATAAAAACTATGCTGTGATTGGAGGAGACGCCGAACTGAGAAATTGGCGCGTATGGCCTCCAAAATTGGAAGGCCGGGTCTGATTGGCTAAACTCCGGGAAAGGAATGTGGTTCGGTTTTCAGCAGCCGTTAGTGGGGAGGAGCGTTGCGTGACGAGACAAAAAACGGCTGTGAAGGGGCCTAAGGTGTTTGGGACCCCTGATGAAACACGAAGCACGAGGTTTTGATATGGCGTCTCAAACAAGCATAACACTGAATAGGGGGATTCATGCTTACGTCATTGTTTACATTTTTGCTCATTTGCATACTGCTTTGCTTAAAAAAGGAAACATGTTAGAATTGATTTGACTCCAGATAACTAAAGAGCTAGTAAAATTTAATACATTGGGAAATTTTTAGCTCTTTACGTGTAGTATTCAAGGAGATATTGTCTTCCATAAACTGCAAAATTTCTGGGTGGCAAAAGCACTAATGAGCTCATACATTCCTTGTAAAATTTTGTGTTTTTAAACCTGCGTTGCACAAAAAGTATTCAATACATGAGGCTCATATTCATTGCCGGAGTTATTCATGCTATGACCTTTCAATATTCAGAACCGATTTATTTGTAGCTCCATCAGAAACTGAATTGTTCATGCTAATGAGGCAAATATTGTAAACAAGGATTCCCTATACATACTAGTTATGCAACGCTTTCGAGTGGCATACCGTGGAATATCCCACGCCTAAGGGCTCGTGCGTATACCGAGAAAATACAAGTGACGAGTGGGATATTCCACGGTATACTACGAGAAAGAGTTGCATAGCTATTTTATACCATGCCATCGAAAATACAGTGGCCAGCAAGGCCAGCATAATGAATGTGAGATACGCCCAGACTTGAATGGTTTTGAAATGGCTTCCTAATGTTCACCTTCTTAACAGCGTTTTTAAACCTCTTTTCAAAAGTTTTCTTAATTATAATTCATGACCAAATTACACATAATAAAATATTAATGTAAAATAAAGTTGTTATAGTCAAACGGTTGGAAAATTCGTACTAATTTTCTAGTGCTAAAAACAATCTCAACGCACGATGGGAAGGTTGGGTGTGATACAGCTGAATTGCACTGATCGATGGGAAGGTTCGGTGGCATACTGACGAATATACAACGGCTTCCCTACGTTCCTATTGGCTGTATTTTCTATGGCATGGTATAAAATACAATATAGCAAATATATTGTCTGTATAATAAGAACCAATTGTCAGCAGTCAGCATTCATTCTAGCTGTTACAGTGATGGCGGAGATCAAGAACGAAGCGAATCCTTTTCATCCACCTAAAACTTTATCTGAGGAGCAGGTTTTAACTGACGACGCCTTTCCATCTTCTACAAAATCCAAAAAAATGGGCTTTGAATATTTTTACATCATAGCAGTTGGAAAGAGAGACAAAAGTATCGATTTTGGATCATATCTTGGCGAGCACAAGTACAAGATGGTCAGCGAAAAGCAAAACGTAGATTTTAACTGAATTACTCTCGCTTAATGTAAGAGGGATTCGTTCGCCGTCAAAAAGGAAGGCTGTATTTCTTTGGCTGGAGAAGCAGAAACAGGATATCATTTTTCTACAAGAAACTTAAAGTACACCCGATGTTGAAAGCACGTGGAAGACGCAGTGGAAAGGTAAGAAGTTCTTAATTGCTCACGGTACAAACCATAGCTACGGTGTGATGGTTCTTCTCAGAGAAGATCTAGAATTTGAGTTTAAAGTAGTAAATGCGGACTGCGAAGGCCGCTACATTTTGTTAGAAGCTGTTGTGCAAGGCTGAAATTATACCTTTGTGAATGTGTGAATGTTAATGCGCCCAGAAAAGTACAGCAACAAAGTGTGTGTTTTAGAAATTTAAATGACGCGCTCGATCTTTTTTGTGGTGACTTTGAAAACAAGATAATTATAGGTGACGACTTTAACGTTACTTTTGAACCTAATCTTCATTGTTCTGGCGTTACTCCGGT
>JAEMWC010000071.1:992500-1092500 GCA_016490735.1 Pachyseris speciosa
CCTCCTTTGTCATCCGCTAAGTTGACCTCGGTCGTGCATCAGTAATTGATCCTTAGTTGGGTTTCAAATGGAGTTATAGGCTTCCCCTGCCTTGTCACCTTGAAAGAATAATTTCCCGGGATACCACGTCTTCGATCACGTAAATCACATCTTCGATTGCCGTGTTGCCAGCATGGTTGTCCTGATGGTGTAGTGGTCATCACACCCGACTAGTATACGGGGGGACGTGGGTTCAAATCCCGCTCAGGGCAATTTTCTTTCAAACATTTATTCAATTAATACATGTATATATATATATATATATATATATATATATATATATATATATATATATAATATATATATATATATTTTTAGCCAAGCCTAAAAGCGGAGCCCCCAAAGCAATTTTTTTTTACTGACATTTACATACAGTCTGCGTGCTGTAGAAAATAGGTAATCTGAGCCAGTGGCACAGCGGATTTTGACCCCCCGCCGATCTGCACCCTCCAGTCTAGATCTGCTTGTGGATCAGATTGTACCCCCTAATCCAGAACTGATAGTAGACATGAACCCCCTGAACAAGCTTTCTATTGAGTAAAGTAATAAAATTCCTCAGTTGCAAATGGTGCTTAGAGTTGTTAAAAAAGCAAAATAAAAATCCTGTGGTAGCTTTTTTAAATAATCTTTAATACTTTGTCTAAAATAGCACCTACAATTCTAGTTTGCATCTATAAATTTTTGAGACCAAACCCTCTTAACAGCTTGAGCAATACCTAAGGACAGGTCTGTTTCCCTGTTCAACTATATGCTACTTAGTATGGTTTAGGGCCACTAGATATTGGTGGAGAAGCCTGGTGATTGTTCCTTTGAGTCAGTATTACATCAGTTATATAGCGATTCAGATCATCACTTCAGAATGAATGCAAATCCCCTTCAGACAATCGGAAATCAGAAATTGTTTATCCTCTGGATATATTTACGCCTCAAAAAAAAATTATGAAAGAAAGATACATGGAAATTAATAAAAATATTTAGATGATATAAATTAAGACCAAAATATTTCTTTTGATCAGTTACTTCTTGACTATACTATCACAAAAAAACACTGCTTGTTAGTATTACTGAAGCTCACCACTCAATGCACCAACAATATTTTCAAAAAGGTAATTAACAGTGTAGTATGAGGATTTAAGGTAAATGATTCATCAAAGCAAAAGTGCTAGAAATCAGTGTTAGCCATCTTAACTTGATTTTCTATTTTTCAAGAAAGGTAACGACTTGTCTCACATTTCTCCATGTACATTTCAAATTGCACTGCATACTTCAGCAAACATCAAAAATCCCATTAAACATTAGTGCCAAATCCCACAAGATTGGACCAGCTATTAATAGAATTAATTGAAAGACTGTATGCAGAAGAGGATATGTTCAAATTGATGAGAAAGGGCTTACTTTTAAGTTTAATTTTAAGTTTAAGTTTAATAATACTTTGTCATGCGAATAAAAGCAAGCTGATAGAAAACAGAAAAGTGCAATATGGAGAATAATTGGGAAAAACTAAATCCCATACAAAGAATAATTAATATCCAATAGTAAACATACTAAAAACTTAGAGGTGAAACTTAAACACGGCTTAAAGTTAACTTATTAAATTAAATCGAATACTTGTCTGTTACAAGTCATCCCTGATTTGAGATTGACACTAAAAATTAAGAAGTAAAATTTAAATATAACCCAAAGCTAGCCTAATTAAATTATATACTTGCAGGATACTTGTCGTGTTACACAAGTTACATCTTATTTAAAATTAACGCAAATAATGTATTACTTAAAACTGCTAAAAGAAGGTACATGCATGAAGTTCTATGGAATACTTTTCCAGCCTGTTATGTAGCGATTACAAACGAAAAGCTGGGGGCCATATATATATATATATATATATATATATATATATATATGTGTGTGTGTGTGTGTGTGTGTGTGTGTGTGTGTGTGTGTGTGTGTATCTTTAGCCGAGCCAAGTCTAAAATCACCTAGCAACTTCGCATGGCTTTCCTTGGACCAGTTTAATTTGTGTGCAAAAAAATTGAGCATCAGCAGGGGAAACGAAGAGCTTTCGATAGCAAACGTTTGCAAAAAAAAAAGACAGACATTCTTGAGTCCAAACTAGTTTCAGATGAAATCGTAAAGGAATTCAAAACGGATCAAAACAGAACACTGCAAGCAACAAAGTAGGATGCGGATGTTTGTTTGAAGATTCTTGGAGAAGGTGGAGAAATTAAACAAGACTGTCTAGTACAAAAATAGCTTGTACTGATTAATCTAGAAAATTGACATAAATGCCCGTAGAAAAGACAAAAAAGGTACAAACTGATCGCTTAGAGCAGTCAACGGGAATACTGACCGCGGTTCAGAAACCTCCAGACAACAAAACATTACAAGAAAACAAAGCACAAAACGTGATGTTTCTTCGAAGATTCTTGGAGAAGGCGGAGGAATTAGACAAGTAACAAAAATATCTTGTATTAAGCTAGAAAAATTGCTAAGCAATTTTGACATAAATGTCCGTAGAAAAGACAAAAAAGAGGTCCGCACCTGATCGTTTAGAGCAGTCAACAGGAATCACAAACAGTAATCACTCGGAACCCGGCGGAGCTGAATTATAGCTCCATTTCCCACAAAATATTTCCTTGGCTAAGCAGACACAAAACCCTAGAGCGCTTTGATAGTTTTACTGTCACTTCCCACGTCTTCCAAAGAACCTTCTGCAATTAATGATTCTCAGTGGCAAAACATCATCCAGTTAACGAAGAAAGTGCTTGCCAAACCACACGAGCATTTCTCTCGCAGACCCGTCTACTTTAAAATTTATCAAAACCAGAAGCTAGCCAGAACGTCAATCCATTTCGCTGTTTTTAACACCCAAACGCCGATTCTTACCGGTTCGAACAAATTAACACGACATGTTTATAAAGTGTTTTCAGTCACGCAAGGAAAAAAAATAAAACCATCGACCATTCAATAGATAAAGTCAAAAACTTGTGATAGTATGGAAGTGTAATATATAAACAACATGCTTAAGTCCCAGGGCCGTGCGATATCCCGTACCCGAGTTATTCGGCAAAATGCACCACTCAAATTTACTGGGTTTTGTATGGAAACGGCATTTTTGGCGTCCCTTTGAGGGACACTAAGATGGTGGCCGGAAACGAGTCAAAACATATGTTTCTTATCTTAATGGCTTTGTTCTCTTTGTTGAACTTCCAAACAATCACATAGACGCTTCTCTTACCATGTTGGCTTTTCGAACCTCAAAAACTCACGGCGAATCAATGTTTTCAAGTAAGTGATATACTTGAGAGCAGACATCTTTGTGTAACGCACGTTGAAAAACGCTAGAATTCAAACTGCTCTATTTTCATAACAAAGCAAGCTACCGAGCTGAAAACACGCAAGCAGATACATTTCTAAAATGTTTTACGTGATGAAGTTAAAAATGCAAAAGTCTGTTTACTTTTGAAATTTAGTTTTTTTATGACGTCACGTGAAATCCCTCTATAGACGGCAAAACTTAACTGTTGGTTACAGGCCGCTCTAAAACGTTTTCAAATGACGTGTGGAGCGCGCTGGTTTTTGGCATTTTTGACAGCCTTTTTACTTTTGAGACGTGCACATGCATTTGATCGGCTTTTATTTTTCTTCACTCGAGCTTAGTTTCTGCCTTCAATAAAGTTACAATTTTCCCTCGCAGACACGTACACAGCCAGCAAAAATATCCTTATGTTGATCCTGACCGGTTCAAAAAAACAAACAACAACTCGAGAATTAATGAAAGTTATAGGCCAAAATTTGAGTTGTTTACAGTCTTCGGACGAAGATTACTAACTTTTTCAATGAAGTGTTAGTGCGTTAGTTTTTGACAGCTTCGTATCAGATTTTGAGAGTCATAACTCAACTTCATTTATTTGTAAACTGCGTTATAAGCAGTCTGGCAAAGTCCCCCAGCCAGTGTTGTAATGCCCATTTAAATATTGCATAGAAAACGCGCAATATAAATTTGATATATTATATTATATTATTATTATTATTATTATTATTATTATTATTATTATTATTATCGGCTTTTTCCCCCTCGAGTTTCAATTTTTTCCTTCAATTACATTAAGCCTTTAAGATGAAGGCCATATCTAGTACTGGTGAGGCGAACCGTGGCACTTGCCTCGGTAAAAATGTCGAATTTGTGGCATGTTATTATTATTATTATTATTATTACTGTGTGCTGTGTCTTACGAAAATATAAAGCAGGCTCTCCAGTTTCACAGTTGCGTTAAGCATTTGTTTGAGGTTCCTGGAAGAGGCCATACATTTTAAAGAGGTGGATGTTTGTTTCTTTCTACTGGCACTGCCTCGGTAACAATTTTCGTCCGGCTACGGCCCAGAAAATACAACGCCGATACCGATAAAAGATCATAAGTTTCTTTTCTTACTGTCTTCAGTTTTTTTTTTTTTTTTTGTTTTTCCAACGATTTCCTGCTAAACGGCGCAAAAAAGAACAGGTTTATCTCGAGTGTGAATTTTCACTTGGCATAAATGGAGGGGCAGACGTACGGAAGGTCATCGGCAGTACGGTGACGTCATAACCAAATTTTCTCGAGCAGATGGGTTACCATATTTTCTTAACTTTTCCTTGGCACAAAAGATAGTTAAGAAAGAAAACCTCTAGATTTCAAGAAAATCGACTGTGAGTAAAAACAATAATGACGTCATTGCATTGTTATGGTTACTCCGATCTCGATCAAATACACCTCACCTGCAACTTTGGTCTATCTCTAGCAAGAGTGTGGATATCGATCTTCTGTATTATGTTTTAGTGCGTTGTAATTTATAGTTAAGGTTGGAAAGTGTCAGTAATGAAAAATCCAATCGAGCCGCTTTAAACTACCGCGTTGAAAATGTTATAAAACAATTGGTTCATGCGTCAGCTGTGCGTTCATCGAAATGTAAAGCACTTGGGAAGTTTGGAAAGCTACGCCTCGAGCAATCCTTATGCATCTTTCGTGCTCTCCAAACCTCCCGCGTGCTTCATATCTCGTTGAACGCACGCTGACGCATGAACCAATTGTTAAATAATAGATTTACAACTGCTTTACCTAACTGAATGATATGTAAATAAATTTGTAAGACACAGCCTGAATTGTAGATAACAAATAAACGGCATGAATTTAGTCTAAACAAATTTTACAAACGGCGCCCCATAGACTATAACCACATTAAGCAAGAAGAAAAAAATAATTATTATTATGTCTCGAGTATGGCCCTCAGCCCGCGGCCTTGGGCCATACTCGAGAAACGAACCTCCTGGCCGGCAAATAACATATATACCAAAAGGATCATCCAAAGGAAATATAGAAAAGGACTTTTGGTTGTAATATTACATTACAGGAACACCGAAGAAGCTCTGGCCGGCTTAACGTTAGATCAAATGACTTCCTGTTTCATCCAGTTATGTACAATACGACAGAAATTTGAGTTCTAAAGCTGAACTCGTCATGTTGCATCACCCGACATAAATCGCGGCGCCTATTCAAAAGTCGAAATTCCCCAGTAAACCAGTTGATGTAAACGCACTTTTAATGTATTATGATGGATATATAAGTTTTATTCTTTTAAGTTCTCTTGCAATAGCATCCGTTGTGTTTCTTATAAGAGGAACGACACGTACAGGCACACTCAAACTCGACCGGCGTTCTAAATCACTACAGTAGGGCCATTTATACGGGAGAAAATAAGACGCGACTTAAATAGGACGCGAACCGTACCGTCCTACATAAGACGCGAAGATCGCGTCTTATGTAAGACGCGACTTAAATAAGAGAGAATGCACAGGAAAATCGAGCAAAACGGAAAATTCGTGGCCACAGACGAAAACCTAACCTACCCTCATTTTAAGTCTATAGAAAGGTACTGACGAGTTGAAAAACCTCCTGGGTTTATTTTCCGAAATACGGTCGATATTTGGAATTATTTCAGATTTTTGATTTCGCCCGTCTGACGCCTGAAATTAGCCGCCTCACCCTCGCGTAACCAAACATGTCAACCGATCGGCAATCTAACACATAATTTCTATAAAATGGAC
Source organism: Pachyseris speciosa (assembly GCA_016490735.1). Classification (NCBI taxonomy): domain Eukaryota; kingdom Metazoa; phylum Cnidaria; class Anthozoa; order Scleractinia; family Pachyseridae; genus Pachyseris; species Pachyseris speciosa. The sequence goes on from JAEMWC010000071.1 coordinate 998,619, forward strand.
ATCTAGCATCCTATTTACGACAGATTTCCGATTCTGAAGTGTAAAATCAACGCTTGTTAACCGCTTTCTAAATGGCCAGTTGACAAGAGCTCACGAATGCGAAAGTTTATAGGTAAAACTGAAATCGAGCTCCTGGTTATGGGAATTCTCCGAATTGCCCCAAATTTTAGTTTTGAAGTCTCGAGATATAGTGTTTTAACGTACATTAAAATTTTGGTTGGGTTTTTTAGCGAGCGCTTCAGAATAAGTCGACCAATTTGAAGAAATTTTGCACTAAGTGACCTCAAATTGACCTCAGAGTGTTTGTTTACATTGACTAGTCGCATCGGTTACATTGAAATGAGCGCTCCATATTAACTAATATTCTCATTCCATATATCATTTGATAATTAATTTGACTTACCACTATATAATGGAGTCGAATAGGTGTAAGGATTGTCTTGAAGCGGCAGAATGAAGCCGAGTTGTTGTCCAAACTAGATCTGATGTAAAAGTTTCAGAAATTCCTTTGTCAAATTTGCCTATAATTATATGTGAGTGTAAGAAACGCTGCAGCTCATCAACCAAATGCCTGGGTAAGTTGTTGAGACATCTGTGACACACTTAGATCTGTTTTAGTGTTGGAGTGTTGGAACTGGAGCTGATAAGAGCTCACTCTAGAGCTTGTAAGAGCCGACTCAGATGCAGGGCGTTATTGTCGATTGCGTGACATATTTTGAAACACCCTACGGGATAAATCTTGTCTCCGAAAATCCCCCCACACCCAAATCACTTTTCTAATGGTCCATCTTTAAAGATAAAATATCCAAAAAATAAAAATCAAGGGGTATATTCACGTAACAATAGCTAACAATAGCCGTGAAGCGTCTCGGTTGCATATCTGAACAAAACTCCATCATGGTGTTTCGTCCGCAAAATTCCTCAAAGAAAACACATTAATATAACTATTCGTTTCTTTATTTTTCGGTAGGTTAAACGAATTATTTATGTTAGTCCGGGTCGAGAAACAGTCCCCCAGGTGCAATCGAGTGCCAGCTGTTTGGATTTAGCTCTAAAAATCGGTTACAGAAAGGATGCGATTTAGAGTAAAAAATGGTGCGATTTGGGAATAAATTGCACTGTTGAGATCCAATCAGATTGCAAGGATCACCTGTGATTTCAAAACGAATGTAATAAAAGAAGTTATCACGTTATGTGAACTCGTTCTCGTAAGTCCGGCAACCGGATTTACCTGAAAGATCCTTTTCGACTGCTCGGAGGCTAAAAACATGGCTCCGTTCAAGGATGAACCAGGAACGATTTAGTAACCTGACAGTTTTAAACATACACAAAGAAAGAACTGACAGGCTTTCCACCATTGACATCGCAAACGAATTTACCGACCGCAACACAAACAGAAAGCGTAAATTTGGCACTTTTCAAGTAATGATATGCAGTAACTTTAATACCATTCACTTAATTATTTTCAGTTACCGTTTTGTTAAATTTCAGAGCCGTGGAAATATTGTGAATGAATAATTAAACAATTATTGAATTCGGCTTTTGTATGATATGAAGATATGTAGATCTCGGAGGGTGTTATCCTTCTCAAGCCTTCGGCTTTGGCGGATAACACCCTCCTCGATCTGCATAATTCTTCATGTCATACTCAGCCTCGTCCCATAATTGCTAATTATACAGCGTTGAGTTCAAGGCAGCTCAAGCAAAATCGTTGGATTTCTGGCTTATTTATAGTAATTACAGGTTGATATCAGTAGTAAAACAGTCTATGATATTTCAATTTAGTGATGGTGAATTTTGAGACCCGATAGCAACATCCCTGAAGATGTGGAGAAAAATTAATAGTTTTATCGGTATAAAAGCATTCTCCGTAACTTTATGCCCCGCCCCCCCCCCCACAAATTTCGTCCAAGCATTCTTCTTTAGCCCCCCCCCCCCCCCCCCCCCTCATTGCCCGCCAACGATCTCTTGAAATGATCACGTTTCACCTTCCATAGAGTAAAAACATGATTTCCGCAGTCTAGTGCAAAACCCTGACCGTGGGGATTGGTCGATTCACGTCTTTGGCAAAGACGCGCAAACACTATTTGCGCAACCTGGAATTCAGCTAAGTAGGGGTGCCGAGTCGATTGGGAAATGTGGATCCGAATTTCCGATCGAACACCAAATCCGGATTTCGCGGCGGATTTTGTTGATAGGAATCTTTCCCCGACATGGATTTCAATCATCAAAATCCGTCGCGAAATCCCTTTTCGGATTTTGTGTTCGACTGCAGTGAAATCCGAAATATCCAGATTTTAAGATCTGAATCCAAATTTGCCAATCGACTGCACCCGAGGGGCTGTTCTCTACCCCAGGACTAGCATAAATAATGAAGAAACGAATAGTTATTAGGGCTGTTTCTCTGCGAGAATTTTGGGGAAGCAACATCATAATAAGGATGCTGGTACACGTTGTGTTGATATGAAAATGAGACGCTTTTTCAAAGGGCCAGTGTTGCCTGAATTTACCCCTTGGGTTTTTTTTCTTTTTTTTTTTTTTTTTTTTTTTTGGCTACTTTATTTTTAGGGATAGACCATTGGAAAAGCGATGGGAGGCTGTGGTAAGGATTTTCGGAGACTCAAGAAGCACTTTTCATTTGAATGGAAAAACCGGGGAGAATTTTCTGTCTTACTGGAATAGACTAACAAAAAACTGGAATAGACTAACAAAAACAACACTATGTCGCCCAAGGAGCATGGAATAGTGGAACGCCGCAGATGTTACAGGATTTTAGGATCATTCCGACAAAAACAAGAAAGAGGAATACCTCAGATGGTATTCCTTATATGTTGTGAACAAATTCCGGTGGAAAATCCGTTCCATTTGATTTACTAAGGGGACAACCGGGTTTTCGAAAGTTCCAAGGATTTCGCCCGAGGGGTGTTTCAAAATCTGTCACGCAATCGACAATGTTCGGGTCTAATCAGCTCCATAATGACCTCTTATCAGCTCCAGTTCCAACAATAAAACAGATCTAAATGTGTCCCAGATGTCTCAACAACTTACCCAGGCATATGGTTGATGAACTGCAGCGTTTCTTACGATCAGATATAATACTAGGCAAATTCGACGAAGGAGTTTCTGAAAGTTTTATATCAGATCTACAACAGTCTGGACAACAACTGAACCCGATTGCAGCCTCTATCGGCTTCATTCTGCCGCTTCAAGACAACACACGCTACTATTCGACGCTACTATAAAATGGTAAGTCAAATTCATTTTCAAATGAAATATGGAATGAGAATATTAGTTAATATGGAGCGCTCATTTCAATGTAGCCGATGCGACTAGTCAATGTAAACAAACACTCTGAGGTCGATTTGCGCAAAATTTCTTCAAATTGGCCGACTTATTCTCAAGCGCTCGCTAAAAAATCCAACCAAAATTTTAATGTACGTTAAAACACTATATCTCGAGACTTCAAAACTAACATTTGGGGCAATTCGGAGAATTCCCATAACCAGGAGCTCGATTTTAGTTTTGCCATAATTTTTCGCATTCGTGAGCTCTTGTCAACTGGCCATTTAGAAAGCGGTTAACAAGTGTTGATTTTACACTTTAGAATCGGAAATCTGTCGTAAATAGGATGCTAAATGTCCATTTTATAGAAATTAAGTGTTAGATTGCCGATCGGTTGACATGTTTGGTTACGCGAAGCAGTTATTTCGGCCGGTCTATTTTCCCTTGTGAGGCGGCTAATTTCAGGCGTCAGACGGGCGAATTCAAAAATCTAAAATAATTCCAAAAATCGACCGTATTTCGGAAAATAAACCCCAGGAGGTTTGTAAATTGTCAGTACCTCTCTATAGACTTAAAATGAGGGTAGGTTAGGTTTTCGACTGTGGCCGCCTTTTGCTCGATTTTCCTGTGCACTTGCTCATAAGACGCGAACGCTTATTTTGTACCATTTATACAATCAGTTCGCGTCTTATTTAAGTAGCGTCTTGGATAAGATGCGTCTTATCTTCTCCTGTATAAATGGCACTATTCTCTCTGAAAGCAAGCAAATTATTTTTCGGATTTGGTCTTTTCGCTGGCTGGGTTATTGGCGTGATATAACCAAACAAGAAAGTTTTGTCAACCTACTTCTTAACATCAGAACGTACATTATTGGGAAAACGTCGAAATGGCCAATTTAGGTTCAGTGTTGTGAAAAGACTGGGTTACCATTTCTGAAATATGTAACGCTATACATTTTTAATCGAACAGCTTTCACGAAGACGTAGCAGGTTCATTTATTGTATTCAAGGGACTTGTACAGGTGGCTAAAGTTAATGACAACATAATAATTAAATCGGTACTAGTCTCATTCTCATTTAAATGATATTGAGAGAGAGGAGAAGAGAACAAAAGAACTCTAATATTAAAATGCCGTGAACTCGAAATCTCACAGTGGTCTCGGCTGGAGTTTAAAAATCAAACGCTTCTAGGCTACGTGATAACAGAAATTAACACTTCCTTTCCACGTGACAAGCACAAAGATGACGAGGCTAAGAAAACGTTTGCGTGACCAGCACTCAACCAATACAAAAATGAACCATTTCCAGAAATACTCTTCTAGTGATGTTATTAGTGCTGCTTTGAATTTGAATCATTTTCTCCCTGTTCAACGGATTCTATTTAAGTATTTGTTTCGTGTTTCAGTGATGTTTAGCATTCACCAGCGTCCTTCGTGTGTAATGCTAAATTGCGTGTCTTAAGCAAATCAAATGCAAACAGGAAATTTAAGCCTAATTTTAACTGTGACAATAATCGGCCTTAAATGCATTCAGTGTGGTTTATCTCATTATCAACATGCAGATGAAAACTAATATACTTCTCATTTGACGCAACATAATTTTCTGTCTGCGATGGGGAAAACCTGTCTTTATACGATTGGGGCAGTTCTGATGCTAAGCTTAACGCCAGTACTCTCACAAGGTATTGCAAGTAAGATAGCTATTGAAAACTATAGACAGCATTTAAATTAGAACGATGTTTTTTTAAAACCCATCACACCATAATGCTAACAAAAGCATTCCCTAATTTCGCTTCAATGTTATGAATAATTGTATCCGGAATGTGCTTAACGTTAAATCAAATGACTTCCTGTTTCATCCAGTTTAATATGTACGATACGACAGAAATTTGAGTTCTAAAGCTGAACTCGTCATGTTGCATCACCCGACATAAATCGCGGCGCCTATTCAAAAGTCGAAATTCGCCAGTGAACCAGTTGATGTAAACGCATTTTTAAAGTATTATGATGGATATATAAGTTTTATTCTTTTAAGTTCTCTTGCAACAGTATCCATTGTGTTTTCTTATAAGAGGAACGACACGTACATGCACACTCAAACACGACCGGCGTTCTAAATCACTACAGTAGGGCCATTTATACGGGAGAAAATAAGACGCGACTTAAATAGGACGCGAACCGTACCGTCCTACATGAGACGCGAAGATCACATCTTATGTACGACGCGACTTAAATAAGACGCGAACGCTTATTTTGTACTATTTATACAATCAGTTCGCGTGTTATTTAAGTAGCGTCTTGGATAAGATGCGTCTTATCTTCTCCTGTATAAATGGCCCTATTCTCTCTGAAAGCAAGCAAACTATTTTTCGGATTGGGTCTTTTCGCTGGCTGGGTTATTGGCGTGATATAACCAAACAAGAAAGTTTTGTCAACCTACTTCTTAACATCAGAACGTACATTAATGGGAAAACGTCGAAATGGCCAATTTAGGTTCAGTGTTGTGAAAAGACTGGGTTACCATTTCTGAAATATGTAACGCTATACATTTTTAATCGAACAGCTTTCACGAAGACGTAGCAGGTTCATTTATTGTATTCAAGGGACTTGTACAGGTGACTAAAGTTAATGACAACATAATAATTAAATCGGTACTAGTCTCATTCTCATTTAAATGATATTGAGAGAGAGGAGAAGAGAACAAAAGAACTCTAATATTAAAATGCCGTGAACTCGAAATCTCACAGTGGTCTCGGCTGGAGTTTAAAAATCAAACGCTTCTAGGCTACGTGATAACAGAAATTAACACTTCCTTTCCACGTGACAAGCACAAAGATGACGAGGCTAAGAAAACGTTTGCGTGACCAGCACTCAACCAATACAAAAATGAACCATTTCCAGAAATACTTTTCTAGTGATGTTATTAGTGCTGCTTTGAATTTGAATCATTTTCTCCCTGTTCAGCGGATACTATTTAAGTATTTGTTTCGTGTTTCAGTGATCTTTAGCATTCACCAGCGTCTTTCATGTGTAATGCTAAATTACGTGTCTTAAGCAACTTAGATGCAAACAGGAAATTTAAGCCTAATTTTAACTGTGACAATAATCGGCCTTAAATGCATTCAGTGTGGTTTATCTCATTATCAACATGCAGATGAAAACTAATATACTTCTTGAATGTAACGCATCCCCATAACAACCATCCATATTTTACTGCCAGTTCTTTTAGTTTTAACACTAAATCGTTGAAGTTGCCTGATGAGTGTGGTCATATAATTTTGAACCATACGAAACAGCACTGTCGCAATAAAACAATGAAATATATATAAATATATATATATAAAGGTAATGAATTGAAGTCTTCATCAGCTATTAAAGTGCTCAATAGATAAACTAGAGCAATATGTATATTTTCAGAGTTGGATTATTTGGTCGAAGACATTTATTGCTACTCAGAGTTTCATGCTTCTTGCGAAGCAATCATCAGGCAACTGCCAAAAATAACGAATACATAAGAATGTACACAAAATTTGAAAATACAGAACAATGCCTAGCGGCGTGACACGTAGACAGATATGATTGGTTAATCTAAGCGAGCACTGTCTTTAACAGGAATTTCTTGGAATGTCTACACGTAAATACCAATTCCCTTCTATTGTTTAGTGTTGACATTTCGGGTTTACATATAACAAGAGGCTACAATTAGCCTAAACCCGGGCTTGCAAAGAACAGTATTGTATCCCTAACTTAGTGCTAAACAAAAGAATAGAGGGAAGTCTGTCTTTCTAACATCGGACGCATTGTGTTTAGCTTGTGTTGGAGTCTATTTCTTTAGACCCCTCTCAACATATATTCCTCTAAAATACAGCTCAACCATTGAGCACAATAATTATAACACTTGTAAAAATATTTCTAAAAGAACAAGAAAAAGAGAAACAGAAAAAATAAAGCCCGTGATATATACCACTAAAAGACATCGAACCCGGGTTAGCTGTTTCACAGGCAGGAACAGTGACCTTTAGGCCACAGAGGTTTATCGTTATGCAAAATGATAAAAATAGTGTATTGATTCCAAAAAAAAAAAACTAAGCACACTTGTTTTCGCTTCGATGGATAATTGTTTGAGAAAGGAAACGCTTATCGAACGATGTTGGATTTTTTCGCATAAATGTGAATGGAGTCTCGGTGAAATGTGAGTAGAAAATTAATTAGCAGAGTGAAACTGTTTACAAATACGTCAATCCAGGGTCATTTGAAACACAAGAAAGGAACGTTTCTGGACAGTTTCAAGGGATGCTAGTACATTCATATTGTTTGTTCAGACTTCAAAAGCCACAAGATGAATCGACATTTTCCCATAGTGACAACACACATCACTGTTGTTAAAAATAGTTAGCGCTTGCACAGAAACGCCGGAAGTGCCATTTGTGGATGATACTCGACGACGAAAAAGAAGAACCGTCGGTAGTTTATGACCCGGGCGCCGCGCGAGACGGGCGCAGCCCGGGTAATAAAGTATTTTTCCCATAAACACAAATTACAACGCTTGTTTACATTTGAATATGACCGGGCCTGTTTTAGCTTACGCCATTTGATGTTGTAGATAATATTCTTATCCTTTAGGTTCCAAATATATTTACTTAACTCGGTTGCGTGTTTATAGCACTCGTTCCTAAATGAGCATACATGGTTTCTGTATCTTAACTTGAAAGTTGTGTCACAAAGTCCAATGTATGTCTGTCTTGAGGTTGGTGTCGTGACCTCAGCTTGGTAAATGATGTCTTGGTCGTTGCATTTTCCGTCCATGGGGCACGTGCTTGAATTCCTGCAGTTACAATTGCTGTCATTGGTTGGATCAGATTTATTAATTTGAGCTTTGTTGTGGTTAGAAATAATAGTTTTGATGTTACTCATACAGCTATAGCTTAATTTAAGCGTGTTCCGGTTGAAAATTTGATGAAGTGGATTTGATTTAGGAAAATGCAGATCAATGAGAGAAAGGAAGCACTTTCCCACGTTCGTTTTGACATTCTTGCTGTAAGGCGGGTTGTACCAAATAATGTTTCTTGGACGGTTCCTCCGTGATCGCTGCGCCTCGTTGTGTGACTCTTTGTGCGGCTCTTTGTAAGACAGGTTGTAATTGTAGACGCTTTTATTGAGAGCTTCTTGATACACGGTTTTGGCGTTGTCGAAGCATTCTTGGTCTGAAGATATTTCTGAAAGCTGCTTGTTGATGGAATCCGGGATGTTTTTTAGGATGGAGGGTGGATGAGCACTTTAATAGCTGATAAAGACTTCAATTCATTACCTTTTTATATTATTTAGCTCCTCTTTGTTGAGCACTCTGATAGTTTCATCATCTATTGCCATGGAGAAGGTCAATTTGGGCTATTCAACGAACAACATCCCACTGCCATCGAGAAGAGAGTACATGAAGAATTTCATCCAGAAAACAGAACACTTCCTACGGCGTATGCGCTGGAAAGCCTATCATTTTCTCAATCGCACGGAACTTCCATCAGCTAAAGAAACCTACGGATTCAAATCACGGAACTCGCCACCGAGAATTAACGAACTGATACCCTTTGAAGACAGCATGTTAGACCTCATTCAAAATATCGAGTTCAAGGACGTAAAATGCAATTTCCAAAATCAAATGAGCAGTGACATCAAGTATAAAATCAAGAGACCGGACAGCCTCTTAATCCCAGCAGATAAAACCACCAAGTATTATACAATGAATCCAGCGTCATACAACAAGTTGATCAAAGAAAATGTAACGAAAACCTACAAGAAATCAAGTGATTGTGTTGCTGAAAAATTACACGCGCAGTCAGCCAGCATAGCTAAACGACTCAAATTAGATGACCGAATTGAAAAGCTAGCAAAGAAAGATGCATTTATCACCTTGAAAGATCACAAACCTGCATTCAAAGATCACCCGACGTGCCGCCTTATCAATCCTTCCAAGTCTGAAATCGGCGAAGTTAGCAAGCATATCCTTGATGAAATTAACGCCGCCATCATCCGCAGGATGCAAATCAACCAGTGGAAGAACACTTCCAGCGTTTTATCATGGTTCAACAGCTTACAGAATAAAGAGTAACTCTCATTCATATGTTTCGACGTATGTGACTTCTATCCTTCAATCAATGAGAAGTTGCTTGGAAAGACTCTCGACTTTGCCAGTATGTACCGACTCATCAGTAGGCAGGAGCGCGACATCATCTTACACGCAAAACGCTCGCTGTTGTTCAGCAATAATTCACCATGGGAGAAAAAATCTTCAAATGACCTTTTCGATGTTACCATGGGTTCTTTCGACGGTGCTGAAACGTGCGAATTAGTCGGCTGCTACCTGTTATCCCTTCTCACCGAAAAGTATGGCCAAAACATCGGCTTATACCGCGACAACGGTCTTGCGGCCTTTGACAAAACACCACAAGAAATGGAAAGGATCAAAAAGGAACTGTGCAAAATTTTGCGTGAAAATGACCTAAAGATAACGATAGAAGCAAACAAAACCATTGTCAACTTCCTAGACGTCACGCTTGACCTGCAAACTGGCAAACACTATCCATTTACAAAGCAAAGTAACGTCCCATTGTACGTACATAAGAAATCCAATCATCCACCCTCCATCCTAAAAAACATCCCGGATTCCATCAACAAGCGGCTTCCAGAAATATCTTCAGACCAAGAATGCTTCGACAACGCCAAAACCGTGTATCAAGAAGCTCTCAATAAAAGCGTCTACAATTATAACATCAAAACTATTATTTCTAACCACAACAAAGCTCGAATTAATAAATCTGATCCAACCAATGACAGCAATTGTAACTGCCGGAATTCAAGCACGTGCCCCATGGACGGAAAATGCAACGACCAAGACATCATTTACCAAGCTGAGGTCACGACACCAACCTCAAGACAGACATACATTGGACTTTGTGACACAACTTTCAAGTTAAGATACAGAAACCATGTATGCTCATTTTGGAACGAGCGCTATAAACACGCAACCGAGTTAAGTAAATATATTTGGAACCTAAAGGATAAGAATATTATCTACAACATCAAATGGCGTAAGCTAAAACAGGCCCGGTCGTATTCTAATGTAAACAAGCGTTGTAATTTGTGTTTATGGGAAAAATACTTTATTATATGTAAACCCGAAATGTCAACACTAAACAATAGAAGCGAACTGGTATCTACGTGTAGACATTCCAAGAAATTCCTGTTAAAGACAGTGCTCGCTTAGATTGATCAATCATATCTGTCTACGTGTCACGCCGCTAGGTATTGTTCTGTATTTTCAAATTTTGTGTTCATTCTTATGTATCCGTTATTTTTGGCAGTTGCCTGATGATTGCTTCGCAAGAAGCATGAAACTCTGAGTACCAATAAATGTCTTCGACCAAATAATCCAACTCTGAAAATATACATATTGCTCTAGTTTATCTATTGAGCACTTTAATAGCTGATGAATTCATTACCTTTATATATATATTTATATATATTTCATCGTTTTATTGCGACAGTGCTGTTTCGTATGGTTCAAAATTATATGACCACACTCATCAGGCAACTTCAACGATTTAGTGTTAAAACTAAAAGAACTGGCAGTAAAATATGGATGGTTGTTATGGGGATGCGTTACATTCAAGACATTGTATCTAGGTAACAGATGCTTTTTGTCTTGATTGCAAAAACGGAATCCTTACTCCAACGAATGCGCTGGAAAACTTTCTTTTTCCTCAACAAGATCACCGATGACACAACCAAAGAAACTTACGGGTTCAAATCGAAACGGTCTCCACCAGATGTAAAAGAACTCAAGGAGTTTGAAGACTGTAGCTTGCCATGATACAGCGAGTTGAATTCAAGACCAATACTCACCCTAACAATCCTCAGGAAATGCTCAGTAAAGACGTAAAGGAAATTCGGGAAGAGAAGAACATCTTCGTAAAAGCTGACAAAACGACAAACTATTACAGACAGAATTGAACCCAACGACTACGTGACACTTGTAAACAAAAACGTTACGAAAACCTACAAGAAGACAAACCCCAAAGTGCCGGACATGATAACTCTGAAAGACAAGACAATCGCGGAAAAACTCAAGCTTGACGACCGTATTGAAGCCTCAGCGTCCAGAGACTCATTCATAACACTAAAAGATCACAAGCCAGATTTCATAAACAACCCGACCTGCAAGACTCATTAATCCATGCAAATCCGAAATTGGCATCATCAGTAAAGACATCCTCGACCGAATAAGCAAAGAAATTACACAAGCGACTAAAGTGAACCTGTGGAAGAGTACGAAAGACACCATAGAATGGTTCTAGGCAATCCCAGAAAAGGAAAAACACGAATTTATCACCTTTGACGTGTGCGACTTTTACCCATCCATATCTGAAGACCTGTTACTGAAAGCATTAGATTATGCCTCAAGATTCACCACCATCACTCAACAAGACCGCCACATCATTATCCACGCGAAAAAGGCCTTCCTTTACCACCAAAACTCTCCATGGATCAAGAAGAACATAAACGACATGTTTGATGTCACAATGGGCTCATACGACGGAGCAGAAACATGTGAGTTAATAGGAAATTACATGCTGTCCTTGATAGCATCCAAATTCAAAAATGAAGTTGGCCTGTACCGTGACGATGGTCTCGCAATTTGCAAAGCCACTCCGAAAGAAATTGAAAAACCAAACAAGAAGTCAACCAAGTGTTCAAATCAAATGGCCTCAAAATCACAATTGATGCTAACAAAAAGATCGTCAACTTTCTTGATGTCACCTTCGACCTTACACACGGCAGCTACAAGCCATTCATGAAGCCCAATAACAAACTGTCGTATGTCCACCAACAGAGCAACAACCCCCCAGGATTACTAAAAAACATCCCACTCAACATTAACAAAAGATTAACTAACATATCATCCAGCAAAGAAGTATTTGACGAATCCATTGCACCTTACCAGAAAGCTCTTGAAGAAAGTGGATACAGTCACAAGCTGACGTACAATCCTTCACAAGAGCAAGCTTCGAAAAATAAAAGAAAACGAACAAGAAACACTACATGGTACAACCCTCCTTTCAATTCAAACGTCAGAACTAACCTTGGAAGAAAGTTCCTACACATCGTCGACAGATGCTTCCACAAGATTTTCATCAGACACACACTTAAATTCAGCTACTCATGCATGCCAAACATCAAATCTATCATCTCGTCACACAACAAGCACATTCTCTCAAATTTGAAAATAACCAACGCAACAACCTGACACCTGCAATTGCGGAAAAAAACCAGACTGTCCACTAGAAGGAAATGCCTACAGACAAATGTCATCTACCAAGCCACAGTAACCACAGAGACAACAACTGAAACGTATGTCGTACTGTAACAAACTTTAAGGAACGTTACAGAAACCACCAGACATCTTTTCGACACTCCAACAGAAGAAATGAAACAGAACTCTCGAAGTATGTTTGGAATTTACAAAACAACAAGAAGCCTTTCCAGATGAAATGGAAAATTTTAAAGAAATGTAAACCCTACAGCAACATGAACAAAAAATGTAATCTTTGTCTGTATGAAAAATTCATCATCATTTGTAGAAATGAGCTGTGTAGCCTAAACAGGCGAAACGAGCTAGTGAGTTCATGCCCCCACAGAAACAGATATGTGCTCCAGAACTGTAGAGTAACGCAACTAAGACAAAAAGCATCTGTTACCTAGATACAATGTCTTGAATGTAACGCATCCCCATAACAACCATCCATATTTTACGGCCAGTTCTTTTAGTTTTAACACTAAATCATTGAAGTTGCCTGATGAGTGTGGTCATATAATTTTGAACCATACGAAACAGCACTGTCCCAATAAAACGATGATTACTCCTGAAGCCTGAACTCCTGTGAAGTTATAGTGAATGCTCCTCAATCATATGAGTTGAGCGCTCTACGAAATACATTCTACCCAGGAAACAAGTTTATATATATATATTGGCAAAGTCGTATTTTCCAGTTCTTGGCTATTATATATATATATATATATATATATATAGTACAGTAAGGTAGGGAGGGGATATATTAGCAACTGATTGCCTTAATTACTTAGGATCACCAGCCTATTCCCGTTTGGATGGCGATTCATTAGGGATTTCTGAGAAATACAAAAAGACAAGGTTAATTTGGGAACAGAAATCAACACAACTAAGTAATTAAGTGCAAATGTGGCTCAGCCAGGAATCGAACCTGGGTCTCCAGATTACCGGTCGGATGCCTTAACCACTAGCCCACTGAACCAACTACACTGGGAACACATGTTTTTACTGTACAACACATACACAGTGTGGCCCTCTGATGGTGTAACGTTGTCAACAAATACACCTCCGGTCATACAAGACACAGAAGTTCAGGATCAACACAACGATTTTTAATTTCTCTTCACAGTCCAGGTCTACAACGCGTGACGTGAGCAACATACGGGAACTCTATGACAAACCCGTACCCAGGGCCTGGTAGCAATCACAAATAAATCAACATTGTTACATCTCCATTTGTCAACAAACAAACAAACAAAAGGAAGTGAACATAAAATAAAACAAACAAAATGTAATGATAAATAAACATGGGATGAAGTAACTAATGTAAACAGCCTAATAAAGTCTGCGAGGAACAAAGTTATGATGTCAAAGTGCATAGTCATTCAGATATGCTGGCTTGCGGAGAACTCTTCCATGGGAGCTGCATTTATCTAGGCTAGAAGGTAGAACTGCATCATCCCGGGGAGTTGGTGCTGACTGTGGCTCGACCACTACCCGCGCCGGTACATTGGGTTCAGGTGGCGACTGTTCTGTTTGAAGTGGTAGTGAAGAGTCACAATCAGGGCCAAGTGTCTCTGTATCCGGGGCGGAAGTCTTGGGGTCTCAGCTGTCAGCCGGAGATGCCGACAATTCCTCGGATACACCCTTCCATCCCCTGTAGTTACTTGGTATGAGCGCACACCAGCTGGTCCCTCCACTGTTGCTTGAGTCCACCGCTGACCATGCTTAGCAGGTTTGATGCGAACCGTGTCCCCATTGTTTAGTGGCTGAAGTGCTTTGGAGCCATTGTTGTCGTAGAATGACTGTCTGTCTTTTCTTGCCTGAAGGAGCTCTGCAGTTGAGCTAGTGTCGGCCTGGTGTAAAAGTTTGCCAGTTCTGGGTAGAAGGGTCTTTGTCCGTCGGCCAAAGAGTCACTGTGCTGGGGATGTGCCAACTCCCTCAGTGGGGGTGTTGCGGAAGTCTAGCAGTCCCAAGTAGGGATCAGTCCCAGATTCTAGTGCTTTCAGCATGATACGCTTTGCAGTTTTCACTGAGTTTTCTGCTTTACCATTAGATTGCGGATAGGAGGGTGAGCTAGTAGCATGATCAAACTCGTACAACTCTGTAAACTGCTTGAATTCATGGGAGCTAAACTGAGGGCCATTGTCACTCCTAAGCTGGTCTGGGATCCCATGTCGTGCCATCTGACATTTCAGCTTTTCAATCACTTCTTTCGACGTTTGGGTATCCAGCTTGTCAACCTCAAAGAAGTTGGAGTAGTAGCCGGTGGTCACAAGATATTCCTTCCCTTGGAACTCGAAGAGATCAGCTGCGATGGTCTGCCATGGCCTTGATGGTACTGGGTGTGGGATCATTGGCTCTTTCTGTTGTTCCTGCTGATATGTGTTGCACACATGGCACTTGGATATGTATTCCTCGATCTCTTTGTACATGCAGGGCCAGTAGAAGGCTTCCTGTGTCCGTCTTTGACATGCTTGTATTCCTAGGTCACTTGAGTGCAATCTTCTCTTAAGCTCTTCTCTCATCTGGAGTGGAATAACAACACGGTCTCCTTTGAAGATGACTCCATTTTGCAGAGTAAGCTCTTCTCTGAATGGAAAGTAGACTTGAATTTCTGGTGGCAGATAGGGTTTGCTTTCTGGCCAGCCTTGTCTGATCACATTTCATAGGCCCTTGAGTACGGCATCATCCTGGGTGCAGTTTTGGATCCTGCGCAGTGTGTCTTCCCTCACTGGGAGATAGTGGAGCATGTTTATCACTTCGGCTTCTTTCTCGGTTGGGGATCTTGATTCTGAGATCGTCAGCACCTCTTCCTGAACCTCGCTGTCTTCCTGACAAGGCAGATAGGCACGACTAAGGGTGTCGGCCATGAGTAGCAAAGTTCCCCTTTTATATGTAACTTCGAATTCGTATCTTTGCAACCTCAGCAGCATGCGCTGTAGCCTCTTTGGTGCGTTGAGAAGACTTTTCTTGAAAATAACCTCTAGCGGCCATACCCTTTGCTTACTTTATGTATTTTTTTTTAACTCTAGTCTTCTCCTATCTATTTTATAGTATTTTCTCTCTCCATAATCTTATTTTTGCTCACGGTTTTGTTACATGTGTGTATGTATGTTTGTATCTGCTTGTGTACCGACCTAAATTAGTATGATCAGTTTTGTTAACTGGCTGCCTGCCCTTTTTAACTTCATGGTTATTTCAGGTAGCCAGTCCCCTCTTTTTCTTTTTATTTCAACAATTGTATGTCTGTAATGTCACTAAATGGGGAAAATAAAGCATGTTATTGTTGTTGTTGTTGTTGCGGCTTGTGGTCTGTCTCCACGCGTACCTTTCTCGCGTATAGGTAGGTTTCAAACGTTTCCATACCGAATACGATCGCCAGCAGTTCTTTTTCGATCTGGGCATACTGTACTTCTGTAGGAGTTAGGGATATAGATGCGTATGCAACGGGCTGCCCGTCCTGCATTAGACACACCCCAAGGCCATGCATGGATGCATCGCATTGCAGTACAGGAACTGTACTTGGGTTGAAGTATTTCAGCACTGGTGTGGAAGAAATAATCCTCTTGGCTTCGTCTAGGGCAGATCCGTGAATCTGTTCGTCCCATAGGAATTCTGTGTCGTTCTTGACGAGATCACGGAGTGGAGTGGTAATCTCCGACAGCTTGGGAGAGAACTTCTGTGGGTAGTTAGTCATTCCCAGGAAACGTTGGACACCTTGTTTGTCTGTTGGTACTGGCATCACTTTCACCTTTTCAGCATCTGGCTTTAGCCCATCTGCTGAGAGCACATGACCCATGTATGAGACTTCTTTACGCCTAAGTTGCAACTTTCCGCTGTTTAGCTTTATGCCTTTGTCGCGGCAGCGCTCTAGGAGTGCTTTGAGGTTTTGGTCATGGTCCCTTGCAGCTTCTTCATCAGATGCTCCAAAGCCAAAGACGAGAATATCGTCAGCAATCGCTTTGCATCCCTCTAGTGCCACCAACGCTGCGTCGAGTCTTCGCTGGAACTCTTCTGGAGCAGGTGAGATGCCAAATGGCATCCTGAGCCACCTATACTTTCCCCAGGGGGTGCCAAATGTAGTGGCATAGCTACTTTCTTCGTCAAGGGTCACATGCCAAAATCCATTTTTGGCATCCAACACCGTAAAGCATCTTGCATTTGAAAGGTTGGGGAGAACATCTTCGTTAGTGGGTAGAGGATAATGATTTCGCTTGAGAGCGCGATTAAGTGGCTTGGGATCCACGCACAGTCGAATGTTGCCATTCTTCTTCATGGTAACAACAGTGGCGGATATCCATGAAGTAGGAACATTTACTGGTGTGATGATGTTGCGGGTTTTCAAGCGATCTAGTTCCTCTCGGAGTTTGCCTTTGATTGAAATTGGCACCTTTCTTGTGGGAAGCTGGACCGGTGTGACTGTTGGGTCGATTTCTAGGTGGAGATCACCGTGAAGCTTGCCATCCCATTAAAGACATCTGCAAATTCTTTCAATAAGTGCTCTTTTGTTAGTGTACTTGGGTATCTCTGGCCTTGTCCTGCAATGGGGGCTGTGTTTGGACAGTCATGATGTTTTGTTTGATCACTGACATGAGATTCATTTGTTCACTAGCTCGCAAACCCAGCAGTGGCCTACTGTTGCCCTTTGTGAATATAAATTCCACGCTGTACCTCTTGCCACTTTTGGGGTTCACAACCCGGACTCGTTTCTTGCTAAGGGGCTTCACCTCTGTTTTGTTGTACATGAGGAGAGTCACTTCTGCATTGTCCAGAAGAGGCACACTGTCTTTACCATACAGCTGTTTGAAAGTCTCTTCTGGTAGGATGTTCACTGTGGCACCACTGTCCAGCTGAAATTGGACTTGTTGGCCATTGAGGAGCATGGTTGCAAACAGTTTATCCTTTCGAAGTTGACCCTCCACAGCGCACACTCGCTCTTTAACATCTACACTAGCAACATATTCATCAGAGTCGGAATCCTCCACTGTATTTACTGACTTGCGGTTACGTCTAAGAGGGAGAACCTTAGCAGGTGGTGTTTTTTTGGCTTTGCAAGCAATGGCAAAATGGTTTCGCATGCCACAGGATGAGCAGGTCTTGCCCCAAGCGGGACACCTCAATTTATTCCAGGCATGTGTTTGGGTACAGAACTTGCACTGAATCTCTCTCTTACGACGGGGACCAGGTTTCTTGTAATTAAATGGCTGGAGAGTGTGAACTTCCTCTTGATTGATTTCCTTCAGTTGGTGGCTTGTCGTTTCGTAGGACCTACAGATGTGGACACAATCCTTCAGGGTGAGTTTGGACACCTGTAGGAGCTTCTTGCGGGTTTGATTGTCTTTCACACCGATGACAATCCTATCTCTGATAAGGCTATCCTCCAAAACGCCGAAATTGCACGTCTTGGCCAAAGTCCGGAGAGCAGTAACGTAGGCGTCCACGGATTCGTTCGGCTCCTGGTCTCTCTTGTTGAATCGATATCGCTCATAGATTTCATTTGTTTCTCCAATGCAGTAGTTATGTAGCTTTTGGAGGACGATGTCGATATCCTTCTTCTGATCTTCATTCTCAAAGACCAAGCCGTCGTATACATCTAGGGCGTCTGACCCGATCCAAGTAAGTAGTGTGGCGGTTCGAAGCGATTTGTTATCATGGGGATTGTCAGGATCTTTCAGTCGTGCAGCTATCTCGTAGTTGTTCCAGGCACGGTGAAACTTCTTCCAGTTGGTAGCAAGATTACCAGTGAGCTCTAATTTCGACGGTAGTGGATGTTTATTGGAATTTGTACGAGTTTCGCCTGCTTCAAGGCTCCTGGAGCCTGTGACGATGCCTCGCCATCAACTTTGGGCTTCGGTGGCATACTTGTTCGACCGAACGACGGTTTTTTCGTGGAGAATTTCCTCAGGCAAGAGTGAAAAAAAAAAAAAAAAAAAGAATGCCGTAGTTCCACCGTCGCAGATCCCTTTCCTAACAGTGAGGAAGAGGCTTTCCCTGTTTGCTGCTGAGTCGAGGGCGTGAATGAAATCCTGCGAGGTCAATCGACCCGCCAATTCATTTAACCACGCGGTCGCGAACAAATTACTCACTTAAACGACTTCTTGTGGACTTTCGGTCGAATCGTCGACGGCAGCTGATGGAGATTGTGAGTCCCCACTTCTGAACACCATGTAACGTTGTCAACAAATACACCTCCGGTCATACAAGACACAGAAGTTCAGGATCAACACAACGATTTTTAATTTCTCTTCACAGTCCAGGTCTACAACGCGTGACGTGAGCAACATACGGGAACTCTATGACAAACCCGTACCCAGGGCCTGGTAGCAATCACAAATAAATCAACATTGTTATAGATGGTAAGGTCCGAGGAGACAAATTCACACATTTTCTGCAATCAGGATCACGTCACTACTCCCCGATCGATCGACTGTTTGGGAATAGGCTGGTGATCCTAAGTAATTAAGGCAATCAGTTGCTAATATATCCCCTCACTACCTTACTGTACTTAATTAATTTCCAGGGGGATTTGGCCGTGCATCGCAGATCTATCGGGGAGTATTGACGTGATCCTGATTGCAGAAAATGTGTGAAATTGTCTCCTCGGACCTTACCATCAGAGGGCCACAGGTGTGGCACAGGTGTATGTGTTGTACAGTAAAAACATGTGTTCCCAGTGTAGTTGGTTCAGTGGCCTAGTGGTTAAGGCATCCGACCGGTAATCTGGAGACCCAGGTTCGATTCCTGGCTGAGCCACATTTTCACTTAATTACTTAGTTGTGTTGATTTCTGTTCCCAAATTAATATGCCAATTATAAAACAAACGTTTAAAGTCTAATAACGTAAACGGTGTGACAAGAAAAATATTTTTCATAACAAAATCCTATCTTCGTTGTTATAATGCCAAATTGATGGAAAGTAGATGTGAGAAGACACGAATTTTAGTGGTGCTTGCTTTCATATTTTAAAAAAAAAATTATACATATTTAGCGCCAAGCCTTAAAAGGGGAGCTCCACAATTGTTAAGTTCGCATGGCTTTTATTCAACCGAATTTCCACCTAAAATCATGAGCGACAGAAGGGAAAACGAAGATATCTAGGATCCAAGATAGACTACAGCTGTATTAGACAGCAAAAGTTTGGAAAAAAGCAGATGAAAGCGTAAGATAAATCAGCGCGGGGCAAAAATATTGAAAGACAACAGACAGCCTCTATCGAAAGTCTATCACGTGCAGCGGATAAAAAGATCAGCTGGATGTAAAGCGACGAAAATTTTCACAAAAATCAATGAACCGGTGATAGGAATTTCAGAAAAAAGGTCAAGTTTTCATGGGTAAACGCACCGTGAATGTTTGTTTAGGACTGAAATTTTGGTAATTCATGAGCGCGATTCAAATACAGTAACAAATCAAACAGGCACAGTTCTCTCGATGTCAAGTCAATGTTGCATGAGTAATAATAATAATAATAATAATAATAATAATAATAATAATAATAATAATAATAATAATAATAATAAAATAACACTCGTCCTTAACCACAATTTCTAGTTCAGCTGGAACTATCGAGACCTGTCTATCGAGCCGCCCGGCGGGAGAAGATCCTCGCCACTTCAGTTTCAAATGGCTCTGCAACACAAAGAATAAGAAAAGAAATGGATTCTGTAATTTCTTCCCAAACGCCTCAAGAAGTAGACGGTAAATTGCGCCAATAATACTTACCAAAAGGCCAATGAAAGTGAACAAGCCTGTTATCCTAACGGTTTCAGAAAATCCCGAAAAGCACAGTAAAATGATCACATGAACTTTCAACGGAATGCTTGTTCGGCGGCTAGAATCCACGTAAAATGTCAACGGTCTGAGCAAATACCGGTAACACAAGCGAACTGTAATGTAATATGTGTAATTACTTGTTAAGTCATTCAGTTAAACATTTACTGGCATTCACAAGACCACAAAGCACGTGCACAGACTGACAGCTATTTATGAAGTAAAACTATAGACGGCATTTAAATTACAGGCGTTCTTTTCTAGTCCCCATCACCATCAGCTTCATTGCAAGAAAACAAAGAAAACAATTGAAAGCGACGCGAACTGAGTTCTTCGACGTGTCTTGGAGAAAGTAGAGGAATCAGACATTATGTGTAGCAGACATATCTCGTAGTAAGCTAAGGAAATCGCTGAGCAATATTGACATAAATAGCCGTAGAAAAGGCACCAAGGAGTACGAACCTGATTTTCGATAACAAGTGTAGTCCGACAATCACTCGAAACGTAGTACAGCGCCATTTCACACAAAATCGTTTCTTGGCTATGCAGATACAAATCCTTAATTGCCTTGATAGTTTTATTGCTACTTCCAACGTCCACCGGGGAAGCTTCTTGGATTTAAGCTTCTCATGATCATTGGCAAAACATCATCCAGTTACATAGCAGCGGAGACAGCGATAATACAACTTTGCGAAACCACACGAGCTTTTCTCTCGGAGGCTCGTACGCTATAACATTCACAAACCAGCTAATCAAATTCACTGTTTCTAACATATAAGCAATGATCCATATTGGTTCATAAAAAAGGAACCGTTGTTTTAAAAACGTAGTTGGAAACTCGACACCCGCCGAAACACGCTGGTTGTCCACATCTCCAGTGTAACAATTCGTATTGGCTTACGATAGCGTAGCTTCGCTGTCGTCAGCGGGATCGTGGGTGTTTTAAGGTATTCCTAGAGACTGTCAAAAACTGAATTCAATCCAATACAACAACATTACATGGTAAATATACTTGAAGCTTACCGGCAAACCAAAGTTAACAGTAGTTCATTGAAAAGATACAAATATCCCACTTTCCGAAAAACCTAACTGCAAAAATTTGATACTAGCATAACACTAAATTTAAAGGAAATTGGCCCCAACACATCAACTCGTTTTCCGATAATTTTCTGAAAAAAGTCTTTTAAAGGTAACGTGGCTTTTCTCTTCCTATCAGGAAAAAAGCTAAAGGCGTCCGCGTTTTAGATATAGTTGAAGTATTATTTTGTAAGTCAGCCATACTGGATGCGTTACAAAACAAACAGGCAAACAAATCCGAAAACAAAAACACAAAGACGGCATCA
This sequence comes from Pachyseris speciosa, assembly GCA_016490735.1. NCBI lineage: Eukaryota > Metazoa > Cnidaria > Anthozoa > Scleractinia > Pachyseridae > Pachyseris > Pachyseris speciosa. The sequence goes on from JAEMWC010000071.1 coordinate 1,020,354, forward strand.
CTGAGAATTTAAATTTGTGTTAAAATATAGCGATTGACAACTGCATCAACGTCTGCACAAACACTATCAAATCAAAGTTGGCAGTCAATCATCATAGCACTCCAAAAGACCCTAGGGAAGAGTTTTTCCTACTTTCAAAGTGTATAAAACGAGTGTGTGAAATTGTTTGAATGTTTAAACGGACTTAATTCGTGCTAAGCTGTTTTGGCGACTTTGTTCTTCAATTCTCCTCATTGGTTGTTGAACGTTTATGAAAGCTTAAGTTTAGATTAAATTTTTTTAATTAGTGTCAAGAAAACACTGAAATGACTTTCTCTAGGTCTTTAATATTTTTTTTTAAGGTAGACTATTTTGTTCATAAACAAAAAGAACAATGAAGCTCTGCAAAACTCGTGTCAAATGTTTGCCCACGCATAAGTTGTTGCTTGGATGTAGTTTCGAGCCACGCAATATTGCACCTGGAGTTCAATTTTTTCTTATATTGCGAACGCTTGGGGAAAAAAAGCCACTGTCTAAAGATCCGTTAGGGTTACGATACTGATTTGCTGTTTTCAAGGCCAATATGGGGCTGAACTCTAAGCACGCGTTGTTCAATCGAAAGCTGGGTACCTTCTGTTTTCTCGGACAAATCTTTGCAGAGTCGCTCGTTTTCAGAATGCTGGATAAGGGGAACTAAGATTACGACATCAGACAAACCTCATGGAGCGGGCGAGCGGGCGGGTATTTCTTACAAGCCCACACTTTTGAAAATATTTGATTACTTAGAATGGTAGAGGAATGGGGGGTGGGGGGGGGGGGGGAGAAGAGCTCTTATTATAGAATGTATTTTTGCATTTAGAGAAATACTAAATGATTAATACTACGAAGAATGAGGAATAATCTTGCGAACCCTTCCCCGTTTCGTTTTTTTATTTTTAAGGAAATTAAAACAGACACCATAACTGACGGGAGAAATTCATGTAATGCAAGGGATGTTCCTCTTGTTCCTTTTTCTCTTTTCAGACAACTTCGGCATCGTTGAACCCGAACCAGAAAACATCTATCCAATCGAATTCACTTCAGCTCAGGTTACCTGCGTGGCATTTGATTCATCTGGAGTTAAAACCCCTGAGAAGATACTATTTATGAGAAAGAACCGATTTGCTTTCTACACAAATGTAACGGCTAATGGCAACTTGTATTTTACAAGCCGAATACAGGAAATTAATAACAAAGGTAGGTAGTTGAACTCAATCACAGCCATAATATTGTTAGCTACTCCATTGCGGTTGCTGAGTTGTAAAGGATAAACGTTGGTTGGTTCTTGTTTTACCGGCGTTTACTTCGATAAGATATATATCTAGAAGTTCTATTTGAAAGCTGGTTCGATGAAGCTTTCAAAATGTAGTCAGAACTAATTATGAACAAGCAAAGGTATAATGGCTCCCTTCAGTATGCAGTACTTTTACTACTATGAATGATATATGAAATAAATCATACATTAACTGCGGAAATGAAATCAAATGAAGAATGATACTCGCAGTTGTCAACCCAATTTATGCAATTGCGAAAGGAAGCCTGAAAAAAAAAATCAGGACTTCAACGGGGTTTGAACCCGTGACCTCGCGATACCAGTGCGATGCTCTAACCAACTGAGCTATGAAGCCACTGACGTTGGGAGCAGGTCAATTGTGGGTTCATATGATCCCGTGAAAGAAATGAATGTAAATGATATATGAAATAAATCATACATGAACTGCGGAAGTGAAATCAAATGAAGAATGATCCTCGCAGTTGTCAACGCAATTTATGCAATTGCGAAAAGAAGCAATTGAACATATGAACCAATAATTGACCTGCTCCCAACGTCAGTGGCTTCATAGCTAAGTTGGTTAGAGCATCGCACTGGTATCGCGAGGTCACGGGTTCAAACCCCGTTGAAGTCCTGAATTTTTCTCAGGCTTCTTTTCGCAAGTCCTGAATTTTTTTCAGGGTTCTTTTCGCAATTGCATAAATTGCGTTGACAACTGCGAGGATCATTCTTCATTTGATTTCATTTCCGCAGTTCATGTATGATTTATTTCATATATCATTCATATTCATTTCTTTCACGGGAACATATGAACCCATAATTGACCTGCTCCCAACGTCGGTTGCTTCATAGCTCAGTTGGTTAGAGCATCGCACTGGTATCGCGAGGTCACGGGTTCAAACCCCGTTGAAGTCCTGAATTTTTTTCAGGCTTCTTTTCGCAATTGCATAAATTGCGTTGACAACTGCGAGGATCATTCTTCATTTGAGTTTTACTACTGTTGGGAAAAATAAAGTTGCCCCATATATGGCATTGGTAAAATTCCTATATCGACTGCTCAACCCCCTTTCCCCCTACCAATGTTATTTCCCTTCATAGGAGTCAAGAGGATCGTTAGATCTTGACAAACGCCATTGGAAAATACCATGAATATACATCTAAACTAATGCCCCATATTTACAAACATTAAATTTCTGAAGGAAAGAACGATGGAAGGAAGGAAGGATGGGAGGAAGTAGGAGCAGCAGCAGCAGCAGTAGTAGTGGTAGTGGTAGTGGTAGTGGTAGTAGTTAATTCTTTCATTCCATACACGTTAAAAATGACAAACTTGGTAAACACTATAGTTACAAGGAGATGTTCTTTAGTCATAATAATAGTGCTTATGTTAGTTGTTGCCGTAGTTCATTAATACGCACCAGAAACGCTGAATACCCTAAACTCGCTAAACATTTCAACAAGAGAATGGAATTCACTTGAACCACTGATTTAGCATACTGCACATATGCATTTCATTTTGATTTTCGACGTGTTTAGCGTATTTAACGTATGGTTTGCATTAGCTAAAAGGAATTGAGACAACTTCATCACACACCCTCCTGAATACATTAGACTGAGTTAGTACTCCTGCATGCTTCCTTTTGGAATTTCACCCCGTCAATTTCTCTGAATTATCCTTGTGAAGATATCGCTTTAAAACGATGTGTACACACAAAACGTCTCTCCCTTTAGCCAATCGACACCATATTCTCTATTCCTTTGGGCCTTCCTTTATTGTTGCGATTGGTTCGTGCTTTTATCTGATTATCGAATCCGTATTTAAGAGCAGAGAGAACTGCAAAAAGCTCAGTGTATTGCTTTCATTGTCCACAAAATTAGCAGACTTTGCTCCCAGCTAAACAGGAAAGAAATGCTAGACAAAGCTGAACGCGAAATCGTGGCTAGAGTGCGCGAAAATCTCTGTTCAGTGGCTGCCTTTAAGGGCGTTTGGCGGGTAATGTGGACCTCGATATGTGACAAACGGGACGAATGCGATTTAACTTTGTCCAATTTAGGAGAGTTTTGCTTTTTCGTCTCGGCAATCAGCACTTCCAAAATGGATAGTCAGAAGTAAGAGGCGCAAAACTACTAAAAGACCACAAGAAACAAGAGAAAGGGATGATTCAAATGACGAACCAACTCTCAACGCGTCTCAAATGTTATCGCCTGGAAAGCAAACATTACCAGCCATTTCCTACTGGGTGGCATGACAAACAAATAATGCTGCTCCCATTAACGCCTTGAAAATACAGAATGCTGTTGCTAGTTGTGGTGTGGAGTTTTACTCTTCCAGAGCGTCACGTAAAGGAAACACACAAAGCCTTAACTGCCACGTTTGAAGGATGACAAGAAACCGTTGTTTAATGGAATTAGTGGAGTCTTCACATCAGCACTGTCTCAGGTGGGGGAGTAACAGACTCTTAAGCATCTGAATTACTGCTAATTAAGAAGCGACTTTAAAATCAATTTATGTACAGAGCACTCTATCAAGTTTTCAAATAAACAGTCTTGCTAATTAAGATTAGAAAAATCAGCGTCACAGTACTTCAGTGTTCAGTGTAAAGAACCAGGGATGTGGTCGGTTAAACTGGATGCATGCACTTTTAATCCCGCCCTTTACAAAACGTCACAAATTGATTTCAAAAGAGTACGTACATATCAAGATTGTAATGTCTTCTGTCGAAAAAAATTATATTTGCAGGGCTCTTCCGGAGGAGCTAGCTATAGATGTTAACGAGCACTCCCAAGAGTCAGCCCCGACGGAAAATGTCTTCTGTCTTATAGCTGTTGCTGACGTCCTTAAGCAAATGATGAAGGGTTCCGTGACAGCACTACGTCGCGCTGGCCTTACGTTGGACACGTTGAGTTTGGATTTGTCGAGTACATCGCAGCCACCATTGTTGGAGGCTCAGCGCAAACCATTATCGTACCAGATAACAGTTCTATGCAATGACATGACCGATCGAAGTGGAAGGAGGACGGTTCTGGAGCTTTTCTAGCGGATCGTCTGTTTAAGTGGTCATTTCTGAATCTCAGGTAAGAAGAACGCACACGAGAAAAAATAGTGGGGGCAAACATATATGGATGTAGGCTAAACTGGCTTACTTAGCTTTATTTATATTATATCGCATCCAATTTGGAGCTTAAGACCAATGCAAATGCTCAAAAGCAAACTATGACACTGTGGACAATGGCGTAGTAAAAGTTGTATTTACTATAGTAAGATGGTAGAGATTTCTTTGTGATAAAATACTTGCTGTGTGTGAGAGAGAACTTTAAGATGGACAGATAACATAACAATATCTAATGTTCTTTTTCTTTCTTTGTAACAGAAAGGCGACACGACTCCACGCGCTTTCGTGGATTTTGACAGATTCAAATATCCAGAACCCAATAGATTTTGAAGAGATTTTGAGAAAACGTCTTTCAGAAGATAACGTACAGCAGTTCTGCGCAGATTTCCTGACAATGTTTTGCCTCAAAGATCACAAACAGGCTATACCATATCCGATAGGCTTAGCGGACAGGGGAAAGACCAGACGTTTTGCTCCCGTGTTCCAGATTGTTCCACTTGACCGCATCGCACGTGTGACAATTTAACAAAGCAGCGAAGCTTCAACAAGGCAGTGATAGATGCCTGGACAGAGATAATCTTCCTAGATGAAGTATACTCCGGCCTTCTCGACGTGGAGGACTGGAAAATACTGTGCCAGGGAGACTTCATGTCTCACGACGGGAAATGGAAGAAATCTGAGGGTTTTCTTTTGCAATGCGAGCATGTATATCACTTGCCAGAAAGAGATGGATTGTGGAGTGGTTTATAATCCCGCTATGGATACACGGCTGCGCAAGCACCACTTCAATAGCCTTCCTCCAGTACAGCCGGACGCAAACAAGAGGCTGAGGCAACATGCTATGGATTGCATTGGGTGGGCGCAGAATATCATCCCCAGCAGCCAGTTTAGTCAAACACCCATACCCGTTGCACACGAGAACAGTTTGCCAGAGGGTGACTTGCATAACATTTTGACAGTGTCGTTAATTTACAAAGAAGTCGAGGACTCTAACCACCCACGGATACAGAGTGCAGTCAGACGAGTAGTGCTCAGTCGCCTCACGCTTCCTCCAAATGCGACGCAGACTTCACAGAAGATGACAACGATGCCTGTGAGATAACAACGCTGCACAGGGAACTTACAAAGGCTTCTGAAAGACGCTTGCTTGAGACAAGGCTACCTCAAGATGTTACTGGAAAATTTACAAAAGAGGCAAAACATCAAGAGACATTTTTCCCAAGCCACGCGGGATCATCGCCTAGCCAGTCGCCGAAAAAGGCTTGTGGAACTGGGCGTTGTCGATCAGTCCGAGGCTAGTCAACTCATCACTGATCCTGACGAACCACTACCGACCTACCTTGAACGAGAAAGGGTCCTCTAAGAGAAGAAAATACAGCGTGAAGAGAAACAGCGCTGTGATGAGGAGGAGCATATCAAAAAAAGCGCTCCGAGATCAGTGACTACTGAACATGGAGAAAGACATAGCAGAGCACAATAGAAGAATGAAAGAAACATTGTACCAAGAAGAGCGCAAGACGATGAAAAGTCTTCTAGAAATCAACTGTGACAATTGAAAAAAGCTGCAAGCTTACCACGAGCACCACAAAACGCTCACATTTCCTGGTGCAGTGGAGGAACGAGAGAGACTGTGCCTAAGAAACCAACTCGTAGATCCTTCTTCTTTGACGCGGGACGTCTAATCACCTCTATCGTTGATACTCAACCCAGTAGGCCAGTGTGACATACTCCGCCCAGAAGCGCAGCAGGCGACCTAGAGGACGGAGATTTGTTTCTGACACCGAGAACACCCTCGTACGTTCCACGAAACGACATGGATCAGTTCTGGCCTCAGTCGCCGTGCACAAACATCTCCACAACAACTATTCCCAGCAGTGCACAATTAGTTGCATGCCAAATGTGCCCTTCTAAACGTGAACGACTGCGGGATCACAGAGGAATTGCTTAAAGCCAGCAGCACAAAGAGACTCAGAGATCCTCCGCAGAGCCAAGTAAAGCCTAGAGACGAAAAAAGAACACACTCTTGAACTACTATATTTTATGACAGTGTGAACTTTCTTAAGTACAATAAAATGTTTCAGTTGATGAATGGCATGAGTATGGAGATATTATACTTAGTGCTTCAGGCCATTTTTGCATGTCAAATATATCTTGGCATTTAGTCAGATGTTCCGTTCAGGTGCATTGCCCCTACGAAACTTTAAGTCCAACCCTTTTCTTCAGAGAGTTCACCATTCTTCTGTCTTGAAACTTAAAATCGGGACCTCTTAGAACAGACGTCCACTGTCCAAATCCGTGCTTACTCATTCTTTTGTTAAGAAAAATCATCCTCTTCTGACGTAAATTTCAATACACGGCGATGACGTCTTTGGATACGCAATCGGTTTGTTGGTTGGGAGTCCCTTCTTAGGCGGTACGCTTTTCGATTTTGTGATTTCAGCCAGTGCTGCAAACCTTGAAGTTAACGTTGCATCGCTAAAGCTCGCGTTCATCTCCATCTACCTTAGAGCCTTTGGTACCTTGTAGCTTTTGCAGACACCCATGAACCTTCACAGCAACTTCGCGTGACCTTTGCTTTTGATAGTGAACTTTGGCGACGGCTAAACTGTGTTTATGATCTTCCGCCAAAATACTCTGCTCTTTGCTAGTGAGCTGATTGAGGCTTTGCGCTTCGACTATTTGACGATAGCGCGTCGGGTGAATGAACGCTGTGTTGGCCTACATTTCTCGTGACAAGCACATATTCGCACTGGGGGTTCAGCAATGGCCTGACCAAAAGTGACGTAGTTATCGAGCACTTGCATGCTGGCGTCGATCAGAATCAGCGAATCGATGCCATACTTTACGGCAGCCTTGAAAGTTTTCTGATCAATGAATCCTCCATTTGCCTTTCTCTGTTTTGGCCATGCCCACCGTCATAGACTGATAAGTCATAGGGCGCCCCTCACTTAAATGAACAAGTAAATCGACACAAATCTCGTGGAAAAAGTTAAGTCTGTTGGTTTCATTTGACCTAGATTGCTCTAACGTGCCAAATGAAATGTCACCACTTGCAGCAATTCCTCCATTATAGCCCAGTGACCTCGAGTTTCAAAAAAGTCGATGTCCATGTCTCAGGTCAACTTCAATCTCATCATTTTTGCCACTGTCTTTCGAGCTCTCTAAAGGTACAATTCAGTCGCGGATAGGTTTCGCAGAACCGCATCTGATGCCCCATTGATTTTTCCATCAGTTCAAAAATTGTGTCTATGTATCCTAATCGCCTAGCATGTCCGAGTTTGTTTTCGTCTTGCAAGTAGTCTATGACCTTGAACAAAAGATTTGGAGAAGTCTGTTACTTCAAACGTTAATTCTTCCCCGTCTTCGCAACAAAATGTAAGAAATTTAAAGCTCCCCTTCACTATTTGTTGAGTTTTTCGATCTTTCTTACAACCCCCACCACTCCCAGTCAACCATTTCTCGAAAGCTTCGCCAATTTGGCCGGACACCGAAAATGAAGGAACAACTATAACACTATGTTTTGGTCTTTCGCTTGATTTGCAGTCATTTGTAGCGCTCTTTGATAAGTTGGTGTCCGGCACTTGCAATGAATATTGAAGTTCTGACAGGTCGGGTTATTCGTCAAAATAATAGAACTAACTGTGCTTAGAATTGACACGTTTCCTGCATCCACACTGACTTTGAAATTCTTCCTGTTCGCATACCTGAACTGGACAATGGTAAAAGCTCTCCGTATCTTCTTTTTCTAAGTGAAGCCGTTTTGGTTTTGGCGATGCACCATCAATTGTAGACCAATCGACTTTGACCTTTAGTTTTTGAAAACAAGGAACTGACTTAGCCAACAGACCTGTTTGAATCCCCTAGCAAAAGCCGACGAAACATGCAGTCAGACCCATTGGCAAACAATACAGCCATTATTTAATTTGGAGCTTTTCAGCATTTGTCCCTACTTGCCTGAGCTTCTTACTATTGTAATCACCTTCGTAACAAAGAGTTACATCCAAAATAGGTTCGGGCCTGCCTGAGCAAGCCTGTGCATGGCTACGACAATGGCTGCATTGTGCAAGTTCCATTTGCTTAGGCATGCCTCTGCTTGCCACTGTTCATTATTCTTAAGTAAATTTACAAATCCAAAGTGCCATCAGCATGGCGTTGGTGCGATGGTGTTTAATCTTGGTTTGCCCGGACAAGTCGAAAAGAGCCTCGAAAAGTCTTTTAGAATCTACTATTGACTCTGTTTCGTGTTGTTTGAAACTAAAAACACTACCAAAGGAACTATCATTTTATTAACAGGAACCATTTTACATTAATGGGAACTAATGGTTAGGAACAATTTGCCCCTCGTGTCAATAAAAAGGAACATTTCATTCAAAACGGAACAATGAATAAATAGGAACCAATTTTCAAAGCATGAGTAATGATCTAAAGGAACAAATGTTCCTTTACAAAAACAAGGAACGTAAGCAATTGGGAACTAAAGTACCTCACGCCAGCATAAAGGAAGAGCTACTCTAAAAGGGAAGTTGTTCCTGAAGTAAATAAAAAGGACCAAAATGATAAAAAGAGGAACAATACCATTGGAAACACTTGTTCCTAAGCGCCTCATTTCGGAGCAAAACGTTCCTTTCAATGTTAAAATTAGGAACAAAAGATTCCTCTTTAGCTCTAAATGAACAATTTGTTCCTATTTTTCACAACAGTTTGTTCCTTTTGATACTAATAGGACCACTCCAAATAGGAACAATCGTCCACCCAAAAACGGGAACAGTGCAAAAAAAAATTTTATTTAAAAGCCAGTTAACGAATGAAGAAAACTTGTTAAAGCATCTTATGAATCTTTATGCTGAATACATACAACAGCCAAAATTGGGTGCATAAAATCTTGCTGAGACATCTTGAAATGTGGAGGTAAAACTTTTGGGAAACGTAGAAGAAAGGAAGGAAGGAGGGAAGGGAGGAGGAGTGAACGAAAGAACAAATGAATGAATGATTGAATGAATACAAGGAAAATGTGAGCGTAAGGTTGTATGCTTCTATGTAAAATAAATAAATAAATAAATAAATAAATGACAGCAAGTTTACAAGGCTGTTTTATCAACAGGTGGCCAAAAGTTGAAGAAGCTCTTTGTCACTATGCACTTTCGGAATGTAACGTTTGAATACGATAGTTCAAATTCTGCACTGGGAAGGTACGAGTGCCATGCTTTTGCAGTTGGTGATTCTACAGAGAAGAAGCATGGTTTTACTGTCAACGTAATCAGAAGTAAGTTCCCTCCATAATGACATTTTCACGACGATCATGACATTCAGGTCCCACATAAGAGGGTCACATGAGAATAAAGGGGTAGGGAGAGGGGTTAGTTTTGACGCATGGTTATACATCTTATGCCATTTGACTAGACGCTGTTATCGAAAACGTTCTTATCATAGTCCTTATAGTTGTTTCTCAAGGCTCACAGGCTAAAAGGCAGTAGGTGATCAACCCTGACCCCCTCTTACGTACCCCAGGTCTCCCCACGCATTTTTTGATATGAATTGCGTATTTTTTCAGGAGGCGAAATCCCCAGAGTGTTCGTCACTGAGTCCCGCCATTTAAAGGATCTGAAGGATGGCGACGAAGTCATTATTACTTGTAACGCAACTCAAGAATCCCTTTCCTTAGCAAACACTCAGTTGAAAACAGTTTCATGGCTAAAAGACGGCAGTCGTGTGCAAAGTGTGCGATGTCCAGCCCCGAACGCACTTGAACCTTTGTTGGTCACAGTTGGAGGGAATTACACTTGCGTCCTTGAAGTGCTGCTGCGTCGTATCACTGCATACAATGTTTCAGCTTATACCGTGATAAGATGTACGTCTTCTTGAATATTCCACACTTAATCTTGTTGAGTAAGGCATTTTTATGGTATGAGCTAATTCGATATATATAGCATTATTTTCCTTTTGCTTTTGTCATTAAACGAAAATGATTTGAAAAACATGGAGATTGCGACTGAAGAAAGCATTAGATACAAGACGCCGGTGAGTTATACCAGCAGGTGTACCAGGCTATCACGATGTTTCTTTGTGGGAAAATTTTTCTTTTCCCTATAAAGTTTAGATAATTATTTCCGTGGTCTTGATTGAGGATTTGTTTCTGCAAAAAGGCAGAAGAATATCCATGCTAGCAAACCAAAGCAAAAACCAAGAAAAGTTGGTAGTCCAAACATCTTCATTTCTTATGAGAAAGTTTTTGTGAAATTTCTGTCCGAAAATATTCTTTGAGAGAGTTATCGTGGAGAAAAAAGTGTCTAAAAGAGACAACACGACGTGGTGAGGAGACCAGAATTGAAAAATCAAGAAATTGTCCAATCAGAAAACCACTCCATTAACCCGTGTATATAGTAAGCATAGACTGAAATATATTTCTTACATATTAGATTCTCCACGGCCTCCACTGTGTCCTGCGGAGACGTCAGATGGGGTGTCATGGCCAATTACTTCCGGAAGTAGAAGGGATCTTCAACCGTGCCCAGATGGACGTATCGGTAAGTAAAATTGAAAGCGCTATACAATAATCATAATAATAATAATAATAATAATAATAATAATAATAATAATAATAGTAATAATAATAAGTTCATTTATTACGTTTGGTTGATCCAGTATTACGGTTATATTACAAGATGGAAATGGAAAAAAAAAAACGCGATGCAAATAAAAGGTAATCAAAGTCTTCTATTTTAAGAATTTTCGAGCGTTCATAGTTTGCAGTGCACCATGGTGACAAAAAAAAGTAGAAGAACAAGAATGACAAGAGGAAGAAGAAGGATAGGAAAGCAAAACCATAAAAAGCTACAACCAGTTGCAAAAATGTTGAGACACTTTCAATAAAAAACACCCTTTTCTCCTAAAACTGTCTCATGACAGTTACTACACGGCAGTCCAGACTCCCCTCCTCCCCACCCCTAAGCATTGTTGCTGGATCACATTTTCTGCCTGGCTTCACGTTGCTACGAAGACAAAATTTGGCCCTACAACATTGATAAGGGGAGGGGGTGGGTGATCTCTTTTCAATCGGAATTTAGTGTCTCAAATATTTTTCCAACTGGTTGTAGCTTGCCTCGACAGCACAACAACCGTGCCCACCCCATTCTCAAGCCATAACGATAACCATAACCATAGCGCAGACTACCTGTGCAGGAGGTCGCGGGTTCAAACCCCGGCAGAACCAACACTCAAGGTGTTTAAATAATTGAAAATGAAAAAATGAAATGAAATGAGGTAATCCTATATGTAGGGAAGTAGTTCCTGTTCAAGGTTTTCCTTCAATACAGGTTTGCTGTATTGTAGAATGATTACATTAAGCTAAAGGAAAGGAAAGATAACCATGCCTGTAAAAAGAATACTTTAATGAAGAAAGTATTAACCAGCTATGTAGAATTGTTTCGCTATCTAACAATTGTTTCTATTTGTTTTTTCCCCGTGAAAGGAGCCGCATCACGACTGTGTTCTACGGAAGGAACGTGGAAAAGGCCAGACTTGACAGGCTGCCGTTCTGCTGAGTTTAATATGCTGTATGAAGCGGTAACTAACTTAAGGAAAAGAGTACACAGCAGTGAATACTCTGGAGGAGGAATAAATATATGTCGTGCAGCAAATTTGTCATCATGAACGAAATCTGACTACTTCTAGTAACAGCGTGGATGTTGCATTTCAGCTAGCAGCTATATTTTTGTTTCTTACTCCTTTTTGATTTGCCATGTTTACTGTATATATAACGTAGATGGCAAAATCACTGAATGCTGATTGGTTTTCAAAATTACCCACTCCCGATTGGTCGAGCGCCATAAATACTCCCTCCTGATTGGCTGAATGCATCGCTTCGACATTCAATTGGTTACTTCATTTTGAGCAAAACAACTTCATTTTCTTCGAAGTTTGTTTCCATTCGCTAAAAAGGCATATAAATCAAGAACTATCTTAAAAGATACTCCCGAAGGTGAAGTTTCGAGTGATAAAAGGAAGAGCAAGAGATTTCTCCCAGGAAAAGCTTGAAACTTTGAAACTTCGATTTGCGGTGTAGCGGGATCATTGTGTTGTTGTTGAAAAACAAAATTCAACGCGTCAAGGACCTTCACTTTACGACGGTATCTTGCAGCTCACCAAGAAATGTCACTTAACAGCTCACCGGCATTAATAAGAGGAACGAGTAGCTCAAACTTGGTGGAAGAAGCTCTTTCTTCAGTCAAACCATTTGCTGTTTTTGCGGATTCGTGATTAAACCAAATGTTGAGCTTCAACTTATTAATTCACCTATGCTGTGGAGGTTCCTACCTCTTGAAAATGCGCATCCACGTTTTGCTACTTTTGTTCAGGAATGAAACTCGTTTTGGACGTAAAGAAGTACTGTAATTGAATTCTTTGTTTGCTTTTTTTTGTTGTTGTTTTGCTTGCGAGCAAACGAACGAGTGTATTGACTCCGCTTTGCTAATTATTTTTCGGTATGCCTCAACAGTGTTAATAAATTTTGCCCTTATCTTAATAACACGTAATTGCATTGAGTCCTCGTAAAATGAAAGATTAACATCACTTGAGTTTTTAGAAGTTGCTGAAATTGCCCTCGTCGCGCAATTTCACCAACTTAGGAAAACACGCGTTGTATTAATCCTTAATTTTACTGGGGCCCATGCGATTACCTATACTAATTTTAAAAGCGACGACGCACCCCGCCGAGACGACGTTTGGGATTTTACTGACAAAATTTATTCCCCATTTAACTGATTTGAAAACAGGTGTACGAAAGCCAACTCTGAATGAACCTATCAATTTCTATTATTGTGATGACTTTGGAATTACTTTATCGACTTTTTGCTTTAATAAATGCTATCCCAACCACCATGGTAACATCAACTTCAATAAACAATGATCATTCGCATGAAGTTATTCCCAGATATATTTCCGAAATAGTCGTAAGATTTGGTGGCGTTTTCTCACGTATCAAAATTGTCATCAACGTTAGTACAATGAATATGTAAATGATCATCACAGTGATGAACACTACTCAAGCAGTAGTGAAAATAAAGCCTGAAAAAGGCTTGTACGGGAATTGAACCCACGACCTCTGCGATACCGGTGAAGCTCTCTACCAAGCCAACTGGGAACTGGTCATTTTGTCATTTTGCTGGTGTTTAAAAATAACGAAACCATTTTGAGCCACCTTAACCCTATCCTCCTTTAAAGCCATTTTTTGTGTCGGTCCTATTCTCCCGCCCCACCAATGTCTGCTGAACCGAGCCAGACATTCCATTCCCATTGTGTCTGAGTATCCAATAAGGAGGGGAAATAGAACCGACACAAACAACGGCTGAGAAGGAGGCTACGGGAACTAAGCCACCGAAATTTTAAAGCCACGATTTGATTGGACAGTTCCTGGAATGAAACGTCCGTCTCGGTTCAGCAGACGTTGGTGGGGAGGGAGAATAGGACCGACACAAACAACGGCTGCGAAGGAGGCAACCTTAAGCCGTCTATTGTTGCTGTTGAATGGTAGAAGGTTGATCTAAGCGCGTTTTTGCTGTAGCGTTTGTATGCAAATGTAGGGCACTGCATGTTTGTTAGTGACTAACGGAGCGGAAAGCAAGAGATATAGGTAACGATTTATCCTCTCTCTGGTTTTCAAAATACAGCAACTAGCCAGAATGCTTTCTCTATCTCAGCCAATAGATGTAATGACCGTTTACCCGGCCTTAATGTATTCCACAGCAGGTTAATGAGAATCGTCAGCATTTTATTCATGAGACACAGAGTTAATAGGAAACCTCTCAAACCGGTTGATAACCTTTGGTAAGCCCAAAGCAAAACTTTACATCGCCCTGTCTTCATCAGATGCCTATTAATGACGTCATCGATGTTAATGTGTTACTCTAAGAATTAATGACATACCCCCTCCTTTTATTTATGAGGTCAAGATGATAGCATACGGGATAGGCTTAAGTTCATTTATTGCACAGCAATTTAATGACAAACCACAGCAAAAAAGAAGATTATTCGGTGCGCCCTGTACTATTAACATTCATCTTCTTTGTTTATTATTATCTTTCTTTATTATTATTACAATTATTACAATTACAATTTCAATTTTACAATTTAGACTGACCAACAGGTAGCTTAGCTAATCGTGGCAGGCCAGTCTATTGAAACAGACGCAATTATATTACAGTACAGGATTACAAAAGAGAAAAAAAAAAGATAAGTGTATTTGTGCGAGATTGAACAAACAAACAAAGAGAGAGAGAGAGAGAGAGAGAGAGAGAGAGAGAGAGAGAGAGAGAGAGAGAGAGAGCTTGAGATACTAAGATAATAAAAGTACTTGCACTTGTGTCTTCTCTAATGATTCTTTAGATCAAATAATATTTTATCGATTTCAATGTAACTTAATCTTCAGGTTTGAAAGAAGTCGTCATCCCCCCTGGTCTGGATGTAGTGAAACAAATTGCTAGGAAATAATACTTAGGATTAATTGTAACCCTGAAAGCTTCTTGTACCCAGCTGAAGAGTCTACTTTATAATAATGATACTGATAATGATTTTATTTAACATTTAATCCAATATTTAGAAAACAATAAATAATTGGAAAAATTATTAAGTTACAAACTAAGAGAAAAACTGTATTAATCCTTTGTTTAAAATGCTTGTCTAATAACTTTCACCCGCTATTAATTTCTAGGATTGAACATAAATCAAGGACGTAACAAGAAAACAAGATAATGGCTCAGTTTCCAGAAAATATGACAAAAACTAGCCTAAAATCTTGCTATATAATTAGGTTCAAACATCGTATTAGGTATAAATAGAAATTTTACTACTTGCATAGCGCAAAATTCATTAAAGTATATGATCTAATGCGCTTTACAATTATTACAAACAATAAAATATCGGTTAAAATGAAATTACTTTTGCTAAAAACATAAACCTATATCATATGTGCTGGTTATATTATAATAACAGATAAATTAAAAATGGATGAATGCTTGACATAAGAAATGACATTCACTAAATTATTTACAAAGTTTCAAACAGAAATGTAGAATCTAAACATAAAATAAGCTTGCCTAAAAAAGATATGTTCAAATTCACGAATGTGTCTTCTTAACGAACGAAAGGGTAATCAGGGATCAACGATAGAATAAAAATACCGTAATCACCTCTGTCTTATGTAAGACTAAACAAATGTTCTTTATCCTTGTGATGAGCTGTGTTGCATCCCAAAATCTAAACTAATCTCGACTTATTTTCTTTGATCGAAAAACACTAAATTTCACATTTCCCTTTTAACATTTTAAACTTACCGTTGCTATTGCCGTTACACCGTTATTACTAACCACTACTACTCACCCTACCAGTACTGTTGCAATTATCGTTACCCGCTTCTACAACTACCAGCGCCCCACCACTACCACGACTGCTGCCGTTACCACGATCGCGACCTCCATTGCTACTGCCACCAACGTATTCCCTGTGCTATAAATTGTGTTATTCTGGCATCTCTTGTGTTTCATGCAGATAGAGGCAATTACAAGAGGTGACCAATCAGAACTTAGTGTCCATCGAATTCTGTCGAACTTGACGCACGCTACCCAAACAATCAAGAGTAACTCTGCAGGGCCGAGGCAGATCCACGGAGGAGACTTGGTTACTGCGGTGGACATACTTTTGAAAATTTCTGAATACAATAATAAGGGTAATGTTAGTTCCACAGAAGACTTAAAAAATTTTGCTCAAGTGGCAAGCAATTTGTTGGAGGAAACGAATAGAAGAACTTGGAGAGAAATTGAAAAGGTAAGCGTGGCTCTAAATGTCGGTATGCAATAGAAACTGCATAAACATAGCCAATTAATATTTTCACCTTTTCTTCTACGTCAATATTCCCAAACAACTTTGTCCAATAATCAGTTTACTATCTGTCTGAAGTTTAGGGCAGATAAGAAAGTCATGATCATGATCACGATCATCATCATTATCCTCCTCCTCCTCTGCCTCATCATCATCATCATCATCATCATCGCCATCGCCATCGCCATCGCCATCGCCATCGCCATCGCCATCGCCATCATCATCATCATCATCACATTAAATTAATGTAAATACAGGACCCCATTTAAACCAGCCTTTGCTGAACTGGCAACATCCTGTTAAAATATTTGTTCAAATAAATAAATAAATCATCATCACCATCGTCGTCATCATCATCATCATCATCATTACCGTCACCATCACGACCGACCACCTCCTTAACCATGACTGTCATGACCACCACTATCATCACCACCATCATCTTCGCTATCATCATTATCATTGTCTCTGTCACTGTCTCTGTCTCCACCCTCTTGACCGTCCTTATCCCTCATCGTGTCTGTCTCTGTATTTGGCTTACGATCTGGCACCACCAGCACCATGAGTACAGAGACTGTGCCAGTTATCGTTGGTGCGCTCGGAAGTATTAGAATGGGAATGGGCTAGAATCTAGGAAGGATCCCTGGAGTCAAAAACACCATTGAGCTACAAAAGATTGCCCTCTTAGGAACGGCGCACATACTAAGAAGGTTTCTGTCCATTCGTTGAAAAAACTCCCCTAAGAAATGGGCTAGGGCCTGAGAGCAATTTATAGCACTGAAACCGTGCCATCTAGTAAGTGGGTGCAAAAAGTTGGCCCAGAAGGAATATAAAAGATGACATTATAATGTGGAAAGGATTATACATTGGAAGTTGTGTGGGTTATACCAGCTGGAAAGGAAGTGGAAATGGTATGAACATGTACCAGAAGGTGCTGTGGAGAATTGTAAAGTAAAGCTAGATTGGGATATGAAAATCCAGTGTGATAAAACTGTTGAAGCAAGAAGACCTGACATCATCGTAGTGAGCAAGAAGGAGAGCAAATGTATAATTGTGGACATTGCTATTCCTAGGGATAGTAGAGTACATGAAAAGGAATTTAAAATAGTCGAAAAATATCAGGATTTGAAGAGAGAAATTAGAAGAATGTGGGATGTGAAAAACGTTGGCGTAGTACCGGTTGTTATAGGGGCCCGTGGAAGCTTTACAAAGAAACTTAAACAATGAATTGAAAAACTGGGAATTTGGGTTAGAATTAGACTGTTACAGGAAACTACGCTATTAGGAACGGTCAGCATCTTAAGGAAGGTGCTTGATTTCTGAGTGCCGGGAGAGTGTCCCCGAGGAAGCCTTGGTCATTTGTTATGACTAACTCCCTTGAAATATATCTCGGCATGAAAACAGCCGGAGCTCAGAGCTAAATGGATGATGATGATGATGATGTTGATGATGATGATGATGATGATGATGATGATGATGATGATGATGAAATTCAATATTTATAGAGCGCCTATCCAGTCCTGTTCTAGGCGCTTAAAAAAACTGAGAACTAAATAAATAACTAAATCAATATTAAAAGAAAATTAAAATTGTTACGAAAAGGAAAGCTTTTTTTTTAAAAAGATGGGTCTTAACTCTTTTCCGACAAGCTTTTTGTACGTCTTTTTTGCAATTTCCGGAGGGTAGGAGGTCAAATCGATCTTGTTATTCCATATAAGGGGTTACCACGGAGATTTCGCTGGTACACAACACCGAAGGCTCTATCTTTCATGTCACGCTCGTCACGCTAGCTGCCGCTTGTTTCAAGCGTTCACTGCAGCTAACAACTCGGTAGGTATTTGATTTATAATTGTGTTTTTCGAGCCATTTTCCAGCTCAGAAGCCCCCTGCCTGGCATCATAATGCTAGGTTGGTGAGTAGAGGCAATCCTTTGAAAGAAAACACAAGTGAGAAGCAATTTCACATGAAGTGAGCCGCCGAGATTGTTCGATCAAGTAATGGCGACACACGGAGTGAAGTTGTGTTCCTAGTCGTTCTGAGTGTGGATTCCAGGACCCTGCATGGCAATTTTGGCGATTTTTGACTTGTATTTAACGCAACTGGTGCAATATTTTGTCAGCAGGACCGGGTGGCTCGACACATAAAAAAATATGTCAAATGGAAATTTGCAGACTTCCAAACTGCTGACAAGAACAAGAATACAAGAATATCCCAGAATTCCATTGGGTCACAAACGTGAAAATTGCAGACAGTGAGAGCAACTGAAACCAGATAGCGTTATCCAGGACACGTGAAGGAAATGAGCAGGAAAATGTGAAACAGATTGCAAGAATTGGAGTCGAAGTTTGCTGCAAATGTAGACTTTTAGCTTCAAGATCATAGAAGAATTTTTGTATTAAAAACTTCAAGAAAAAGTTGCGTATTTTTTTGTGCTGTGACAAGCCGTTTTTAGGTTTTGCAACAGAATAAACGCTCATATTCAGTTAAGTTGGGACTTTTGGTCAGTTTACAGAGTGACGAAATCTAAAAAACTTAACAGTTTGCAATAAAAATGCTTCATTTCAACTATAGTCCGAGATTTGGGAAAGTTGCAGGTTTTCAAAGCATCCGACTTGGAGGTCGGATATTTTGGTGTCCTGTCCGGAAAGAGTTAAGCGTAGGTTTAAAAATGCGTAAATTTTAAAATGAGCGGATGCTATCAGGCAAACTGTCCTAAAGCTCGGGGGCAGAAAGAGCAAAGGCTCCCGACCCAAAGACATTCAGATTAAAGGTAACAGCATTCAGAAGTAATGTAGAAGATGACCGGAGAGTTTCTGACGAGGAATAACGAGTGATTAAACTTTGAAATTTCTTATTCCAAATCTTTAATTTTTTGTGTTAAAATTATCACTTGTCTCTGTATCTATTTCTTCCCCCGACCCTGTGTCTGTCTCTGTTTCTATCATTGGCAGGGACACCTTGTGTATAATTTCGCGATGAAACACCATAGCCTTGTAGTTCTTCTTACGCGAAGATCTTTTTTGGTGAACAAATTTCATCCTGCCAGGTTCATATACATTAAATTTGCTTGGGCACTTTTTATCAGTTCCCAGGCTTGCTTTGTTTACACTGATATAAAGGGTTTAAAATTTTTTCGCCCCTTTTGTGTTTAACTGAAGGTTGACCAAGGTAGAAGTCGAACTTTATTGACAGCAATGGACCAATATGGACTAGGTGTAGCTGCCACGTTTCAAGAATCAACAAAACCCAAAGTAGTTGTAACAAAGAACCTTCTGATGCGGATTGACCGCGTAGGTCCAAACAGTCAGGTAAGGAATATAGTTTTCTGGCTATCTGCTCAACTTTTAATTTACACATAAACCGCAACTTAGTTTCGGGTTGGGTGCCTTTTTTGTTTCTTCTGGAATTAAGGGGGTAGGAACACATTGCGATGAAACATCTGGAAATAAAAAGTTGGTTGCCATGGTAACATTAATTATAAACATTTCTAAGTATTTCTAAGCATTGTTGTCAGATAGATTTTCGGACAACTTCGGCGCTTTAGCGTACACAGGGCGGGCAGCAACAGTGGCAGCACTCCTGGCAATAATGCTAAGTAACTCATTCTTACATACCGAACAAATGGGTACGAAGCATCAGTGCCTTAAAGTCAATTATCAACTGTGGTGTTGGGCATCTGAATCCTTATTAAAGCTTTATGCATGCATCAATTCTTGCACTACTTTTTTCTCCATCAGATTCGAGCTGAAGGCTTGAACGTTGCGTTCCAGAAAAGCTCCATATATTTGCCTCCTCACGCATTCAGTTCAACTCAGTACTCTCACGTCGTAACCCTCATTTATTTGACGTTAAACGACGTTTTACTGATTTCGAAAGAAAGCGAGGACGATGAAGAGTACCCTCTATCGGCCAATACAACCCTCATCTCCTCTACTGTTGACCCCAAGCCCCCAGATGTCTTTAAAAAACCAGTCAAGCTTGTCTTGGAAAACAAAAAGGTATTGCTATAGAAATTTTGCAGTGAGTGATATTAGATTAAGATTTATTTTGAAAAGAGTGTATTAATCCTTTCTTGTTTGCATTAATTTTGTGTTCAATGTTCGCGATTACAGGTAGGTGTTTTTTTGCACTTAAATCCCCAAATGAACTTTCGACCTACGAAACCTGTGCATGAATTTCAGGAAAGTAAGACAGAAATTAAACAAAACAATTTCATTCAGAACTTTAATCCAACTAAACTCATTGCCAGAAATGTGGGTCAAGATGGCGGACGGGTATGCGCATTACATCCTAAATGCTGCCGAAATCCTTAAAGAAAATGTATGGGAGTCTGAAATTTTCCAAAATACAAGACAAACGAGTTGGAATATTCCTTAGTTCCGACTCGATATATGTTCATTAGTGGTTAAGCTATCCTTCTAAAACAAAAACAAATTAAAAGCCATAGGTCTACTTACTTCCCTCGATGTTTCCATCTCAACCCAAGTTTTAGGCTCCTGCAACCATACATTTCTTTAAAACATCACTAAATCAAGAGAACAACCCTTGATGTGGTCAACTAGCTCCGACTCGCTTTGAGTGGCGGAAAGTTTGCAGTATCTAAAGAGTCCAAAAAAGAGTCATTTCTTGTCAATAAGATACTTCCAAAAGTTATTGATTATTCCCAGTTTAACGGTGAAAAGCTGGTAGTACGTCATCTTTATGAATACACAGAAAACGAAAACCATGGGAACTTTGCACTGCTCGATACTGCGGCCATATGTAATTTATTCCGGGTTGTAAACTAGTTTTCAGTCCCCTAGGTTATAAAAAAGACCTTGTAAATAATGTTTTTTGGCGCCAAAAACAAACTGCTCTAGCGGCTATAACTGAAATGCTGACATTATCAATACTTACAGGTACAATAAACCAGGTACATTGAACAGAATCAGTTTAATTACGTTTGTCACGTTTAAACAGGTCAGAAAAGATGTCAGATATTCTGACTGATTTTGAAGCACTTTATACTGAACTCGCTCCCTTCTCGAAAGTTGCGCCGCCATTGTTTTAATTATATTCATACAGTAACTTGACTCTCCACTGACCAATTAACGCGGGAGCAAAATGTCCCTGATTTCTGGCGATGAGATAATACGTGACCAAGTAGCCGACCCCATGTGGGTACGGTTACACGTAGGCTAAGCACATGTAGCGTATTTTGCTGTTAAAGATTGGAATCACATTCAGAAATGCAATATATAGGCCTGAGACTTGGTACAAATTGAACATCTTCTTCATAGTGATAGACTTTTTCTCTTTAAATGATATTCAGCTTAACTAGTCTATTAGATTTTATGTAAGTAATAAATTATAAGAAGAGAGCATACATACACATATCAGCTCCATTCTGATTTATGGTCGAATGGATATTGATATCCTTTGCATAATAAGATTTTGTGTTTTTGTGTGCCTCTTCTTAATGATTTCTTGTTATGGTTGGTTTTGTTGTATTTAAGGCTGAGATCAGTATTGCATTGGATGCCAGTTATCAAAGGAAATGTGTGTTCTGGCGACCAGGAGAATCCACGACGTGGAACGCTAGCGGCTGTACGTATGTCCCCAACGAATCCAATCTAACCGTGACGACATGTGAATGTGACCACCTCACCGTCTTTGCAGCACTCATGGATCCATATGATTTGCCTGTAAGACGCAGAGTGAATCTATGTACATTTTATGTTTTGAGGCTACCCATTTGGTAGAATCACAGTTTCCTGCTCATGTTCTTTTGGCCCAAACTCCCACCAGCGGCAAGCAAAAAACGAAAAAGCCGGAAAATCGCGATCGAATCATAAAGGCGACAAACATGAGCCAAGCAAAAAAATGTCGATGTTTCCTGCATGAAAAACAGGGTGCCATGATACCACTGTCATGTACATTTACGCTAGTTCAGTGAACAGATCGTGAAGCTTTTTGGGATATCCCCAGTGGGTGATAGAGGCTTTTAGTGCCGAAGGAAAATTAACGTTTGTCACACACACACACGCACACACACACACACACACACACACACACACACACACACACACACACACACACACACACAAAATTGGAATTTAATCATCCCCAGTTTGACCTAATGAATCTGCTCGGTTTGTGGATTCTTTGGATTCATAAGCCCTTTTTAGATTTTAGTAAAGAAACGCAAAATCTGGTTTTGGATTCAACAATCCGGATTTGGATTTTCTCAAAGAAACGCACCCAATGTCACCAACCGAGGTTGTTATATCCCGCTTTGAATATTTCTTTTTGCAGCGCAAATCATAAAGTAACTAACTATGAGATAGGAATTAAAATGATACTACTTTAAGTCAATCTCAATTGATTTTTCTTTTCTTTTTGGGGTTTGGTTTTAAGGAGAAAAAATCCCATAAAAAAGCTTTGGAAATCATTTCAACAGTTGGTTGCGTCATTTCGTTGCTTGCTGTGCTAATGACCGTGACTTTGAATCTGTTTTTCTGGAGAGTACTTGGAAGTGCAAGAGTTAAAGTGTTGCTGAACTTGTGTGCTGCTATCGCATTTTCCTGTGCAATTGCCATATTTGAAGGACTGGCGAGAAATAAGGTGTGTCTAATTATACAAGCAGCATCACCGATTATCCGTATAATACAAAAGGATGTTTATCAATCCTCTTCTTTGGAGTCTATGAGTCAGTTCAATATAGAGCTGATAGTAAAGATAGAATGAAATGGACGAAAAGGAATGATAAGGAAACATCGGAAGATGTATTTTCCTTCGATTCTTGACAGTTTTTCAACCACATTATGACCAGGTCGTCCAGGATAACCTTGAAAAAAGCTAGGAATTGTACCATCAGTGTAATATTTCATTGTTAAATGCAAATGATCTCAAGACTTCAAGAAACTCTTCCCCATTCAATGTATTTGCATAGCAGCGAAAAGCAAACGCCGGAGTGTGAATGATTACGAATAAATGCGAGAAAAAAATTCGTTATCGTTCAGGTCTTTCGCTTCTGGCAAGTAGCTTAACGCCAAAAACAAGCTAAAGAAATTTAAGTTAAAAACAGGAACAAATTTTCCTATCTTCTTCATAAAGAAAATCATTAGAGTAAATATTAGCAAAAATTTTACGTTAGCTGAGGACTGCAAGTGTGTCATAATATTAACTCCGACGTTTGCGGCAAGTGCAATGAACCTCGCATTAATTGTCAGGCACTCTTCTTTTTACCAGTTGAGAGGTTTTGATGCCAGAAAAATAATTGAAATTAATTCTTTATCCCCGTGACTCTCAGGCAGGGTGTCCTGTGGTAGCAGCCTTACTACACTACTTCTTGCTGACGTTGTTCTCGTGGATGTGTTGCGAGGGACTCTTACATTACATTTTAATCGTGAAAGTGTTTGGAGGAGGCGCTGAAGGCAAAGTCAAGTACTTCTACCTGCTTGGATGGGGTAAATGTCATTGTAATTTAGACTTCATCTTTAAATTTCAGTGATATTACAGTCAATCACGTCACACTTGACCAGAATTTCCTGGAATTTACTAAAAAAAAAAACTTTGAAATCCGTAACACCCAGGAAACAATCGATAGTTTTCGAACAATTCATGCTGTAATGTAAAACAAGACGCTCTGTGAGTGTTTACTAGGGACATCTTGTGTTACAACAGACATAGGACACACGCTTTCTGATTCCCTGTAGGGCAGTCTGTACGTCTATAGGGCAGCTTACCTCTATAAGAGAAGTATTGAGAACATAAGACGCTAGAATATATTCACTACTTCATGCCAGACTAGACCACCGTCTTGTCTATGTATACATTTCTTCACGTCTCGGTTAGTGTAACAGGTTACTCTTGGGCCCTTCCCATCACCTTATTCGCAAATCTCTGGGCGTTCAAAACACGGCAGGTTATTAGATATGAACATATAACACCTATCTTATGAGACCTCCACTGGCTCCATATCTCTGAGCCTGTACTGTATTCAAGTTACTGCTCATTACTGACATAAATCACTCAACGGATGAGCCCCAGCGTATGCATCCAAGCTGCCTTCTTTTGCCTCCTTGCGTCTTTGGAATGACCTTCAATCCAAGCTTAAGGAGGCGGACTCGGTTTCCTTCCTTATTATCTAAGAGGATGTTGAAAACACACTAATTTTCTCAAACTCGTTTATTGTAATTACGCTAACGTCAAGCCTAACATTATTATTATTAATTAGTATATAACACACAAGTGAATAGTGCTTTTCGCGCGCTGTGATTGGTTAACTCGGAGGTGATTAGCAAGTACTATTCACCTCCGAGCAGCCGGCGCGCGAGATTTTACAATTTCCGACCGCTTGTTGGTATATTGTCACACATAGAGTAATGTTTTGGTCCGCTAATTCAGTTGGTGTGGTATATACTAAAACAATTATTCACCGAAGTGTTGGTGAAAGTGGTGGATATTTACCGAGCCGCGAAGCGGCTATATTCACCTCCACTTCGGTGAAGAATTGTT
This sequence comes from Pachyseris speciosa, assembly GCA_016490735.1. Classification (NCBI taxonomy): domain Eukaryota; kingdom Metazoa; phylum Cnidaria; class Anthozoa; order Scleractinia; family Pachyseridae; genus Pachyseris; species Pachyseris speciosa. Next base: position 1,045,125 of record JAEMWC010000071.1, read on the forward strand.
AGCTATGATTATGATTATGATGATTATTATTGGGCCCGTTCCTAGTAAGGCCGGTATTCTCATCTAAATTGACGAAATTGAATCTTAATCTTTTCTAGCTGACCTCCTAACCCCTTTACAATTGTGCCAAGCGCACCAATGACAGCAGGTACTACTGCAGATATTGTCAATGTGCTCGGGTCTTTTTCGCTAGGTCTTGATATATCTCCAATTTTTCTTTCTCCATGATTCCAATCTCCTGGAATTGAAACATCAATTATCTGGCACGCGCAGTGCTTTTCATCTTTGTCCAACACTACGGTATCCCAGGTCTTCTATGCTCTATGACGTGGTCAGTCTTATGATTATGATTATGTTGATGGCGATAATCAGTGATATTAGGATTATGACTATGATTGTGATTGTGACTGTGACTGTGATTATTACTATAATTATCGTAATCATTGCTATAAATATTATTATTTAGGATTTCCAGCCATCGTAGTCGCCACATCTCTGGCCGTGACCCAAGGTCATGGTTATGGTAGCGAAGATGTTTGTTGGCTTGATGTCAAGAGTGGATTAATTTGGGCGTTCATTGGTCCAGCTATTCTAATTATTTTGGTTAGTAAATAGTTCGCTGAGTTTTACGATTAACCTACTTAACTCATTTAGGGACGGGTTGGAAGCAATTCGTCTTTTATATCAACGTTTCGCCTCCTCCCCACACCCCACCCCGCTTCCTTCCGAAAAATAGAAACGAAAAGCTCTTTCATTTTCGCTCCAATGTATAGATTAGTCAGTTTGGACAAATTGAAAGAAATAGGTCAACTTTCTGGAGACCTAGTGACCCAATGACATAGTTCAATTAAATATGTTAAACGATTTGGAGCAGAGCTTGAATTGGTCTAAATACATTGGTACATTTTTGTGTTTGGAATCCCTAATTAACGGGGTTTTTTTTTTTACTTCAACCTCAGTTATTCGTTTCTTGTACTTAACTAGTACTACTAATGTGTTAGGAAATTTATAAGATAATTAAGGAAGTGTCCTTTTGAGTTTCCCTTCATAAGTTTTCAGCGTTCTGTCGGACCAACCGCATGAACGACTGATATATTGTTTCTTCACACAGATTAACATCGTGGTATTTGTTTTGGTGATCCGCCAAATGATGGGGACAGTATCTATGCAGGCCAAGACACAGATTGAAAGAGCAAAAGCTGGAGTGAAGGCCTCTGCGGTTATCCTTCCTTTGCTTGGTATCACATGGACCTTCGGACTCTTGAGCTTCAACTCAGAAACCATTGTCTTTAAGTACATATTTGCCGTATTTAATTCTCTACAGGGTTTCATGGTCTTCATATTCCACTGTGCGTTTAACAGGCAGGTAAGAAATTACAATAGGTATAGATTTTAGAGGGTTAGCAAAAAGTCCACAGCTATAAAGTACTGCCCTCTCTTGCAATCAGCTTCTTCTTGCAATCTGTGAGTTCGGTTTCACTGTGAAGGTGATGCACGTCCACAAGCCAACATTTCGATTTCTCAGACAACATATTGTCATATGACAGCAGTATCTAAGAAAGCAGAAGATCGCAGTTAATGTGCAAAAAAACAAACAAACAAACAAAAAACAAAAAGAAAAGAATACTTTAATAAAGGCCATATCATCTTCTACTTTCTTTTTCTAAATTGGAGTGTTCATTTTATTTTAGATATAAAGGGAAAAGAATAATACTAACAACAAGCTGTTTCAAATTTTTGTTTGTTTAAAGTTGTAGTTGATTTTTATTGACAGCGTTTTAAATAGGTACATAATTACATGACCCTCCGTGAGCATAGCAAATCTAGGTGGGCCAGGAAATAAATTCAAATTCATAGATTTCGGTTGATTCATAGGATAGAGGGACACGAATAAGACGCAGTGCTCTTTATCATCCATAGTTTTTCTTATAGCATAATATTTTAAATTAAGTGAAAAAAAGCAATGACAATAGAAACAAGATATAAAACAAAAAATCGAAGATAAGTCCTTTTTACCTTTACCCATTCGAGATTCCTACCAAAAAAATTTAGTTATTCAGAATATTCTTTTTGAATTAACTAGATTAACGACGTTATTAAAAGAGCCCGAGGCGAAGGAACCTTTGGATTTCCAACGAATCAGAACGCCGGACCTCAAAAGCTGAAGAAAGTTAGGCCCAGGCAAGGTATGTCTCAACGCCACTTTCTCGAAAATGTTTAACATCAACCAAAGTCAAGGAAATGTTGTATGACTAAGAGCCACTCTGCAAAGGCAGGTGATTAGAATAAAGGTGTTTAATCCTAAAAATTGTTAAAGGAGGGCTGTTTTAGTTGCTGAGTCTAGACGGAAGGAGGCATTTCGACTGATACCTCATATGCGCTCGATCAATATAAATAACTGAACCACCGTCGTGCAACATTTTGGAATGTAAGATTCAAAATCCCGAAAATGTTATTAGAAACAGTACCAGAATAATATTATGTAAAGATATAAAAGTTATTTAGTGTTATTCATTCAAAGCTCAAACACTTCCACTTCCGAAAAGTATTACCGTAAACAAGGCCTTCCAAGGGGTGGTCTGGTTGCGACTTTGTCGCTCGTTTATGATTGTCTCTTGCTTGTTTTGTTAGAAAACAAAGAGGAATGGAAAGTAAATTGTCCCCGTTGCAAAATGTTGCGCTTTTTCCGCCAATTTCCGTCGGTTGTCGGTGTTTTACAAGAACATTGTCGCCTGTTTTCGGAGCGATGTCGCTTGTCGGTTCAACCCCTTGGAAGGCCTCGTAAACATCTTCCAGGTCTGTAATCAAATTCTGTTTGTCGTATTGTTTAGTGTTTTAAGGGGGCGTTATACCTGGATGTTGATGAAATAAGAAGTGATTTGATGAAGAAATTAAAAACGGAAAATAACGCATACACAAACACTCAGACACTCCACTACAACACGGGTGCATGTCAGGTTGAGGACGAACTGTTTGGTGTTTGTCCATTAATTTTTAACCTCCAAATTTAATTTTTAATCACCTTAAAATCTTCATTTTTCTCACCATCCCTTTCAATCACTCCCCTCCCACCTTCTCTTCTTCCTCACAAACACTGTAAAAATCACCCAAAAATTCTGAGATATTTATGGGGTTATGCACTACCAAATTATGATGGCTGTTTTGGATTGCATGAAATCTCGAGAAGATAATAAGCAGAAAAGGTCAAAAGGTGACAAAAATGTAGCATTCAGGTGTAGCTCCCCCTTAATCTAACAGGACGGATTGGGGTAACATTTTTAGCAAAATCGAGAACAAAAACAGTTTCGTCAAGATGAGTGTCATTCTATAGATACTGTTCGGTATCCCGTTATATCTCCCCCCTAACTAAAAATAAACCAATTACTCTCCCCTATCTTCCGCTCCAGCTTCGAAAGAAGGACCACAACTGACTCAAGCTGATGATGATGCCCAGAAAACAGGAGGAAACAAATTTGGCAACGTCCTGCTGACATCAGGCGCTTCAACCAATCATGATCAAGAGCAGTTAACTAGTGTTAGTTTCCACAATGTACGGCCTGATGAAATCGTTAATTTGTCTTGGAGCAAAGATGAATGATTGCTACCAGCGCGATTAAGCTTTTTAAAGCTTAATCAACGCAGCTATAATTACTTATTAAAATCAGTAATTATATATAACGTTGATGCAGCGTTTTGTGTTAAGGACGGCGCCACAGATTGTTACTGTGCACCTTGTATTGCCCGAAAAAAAGGTTTGTACTTCTGCGAGAAAAAGAAGACCTCTCTGCGGACTTATGGAATCCAAAAAGAAAGTAAAAGTAGCCACGCATTTTTTCACGGATTATTAAACTTCATTTTAGAAAAAATTTGCCATCCAACGTTACGTATTTGAAAGCATTTTATCATTGCTGTTGCTTGATTATCTCTGCGTAGTAGCCCAAAAATTCCTTTGTAGATTCCAGTCGCCCTTACTAAGATATGCTCTTGCAATATGATTAATAATTGTACAATTTTATACCCGTGTAAAAAAATAGAAAGCGCCGTCCTTTTAACAATACTCCAGCTGTGGTTGTCCTTAATTGTGTACCTGTAGAGATAGATTGCGCCTCGGGAGGATTGCCAAAGAGTGAGTTAAAAATTGGAACTTAATAATACGCAGAATTCAATCAGTGGACGCTGATTTACATTGAAGCTGTGAATAACTTTAAAATTATAGAAATAATTATAGCTATAACAAGATGTGCATTACATATTACACAAATAGTTCTGGCCGTTGATGATACGGGGGCATTTTAATGACTCCAGCTACCAGGCCATTGCATGAACAAATTAGCAGCTGCATTTATAGAAGAATGGCCTAAAGCCAGACTTAGAGTAAAAGACGTCTAACTTTCATGGGCATCGTCTCACCTTGGAGTTTTGTGGAATTAATTAAGACTAACACACCATTTAGAGTAGACTTTCGCTAAAAGCGTTTGATAGCTGCTACAGCACGAATGTCATCTCCACCTGATTGCTACATAACCCGGATCATCGTGCCTTACAAAGTTATGATACGTTGCTTGGATTCAAATTATTTGCAATGCTAAAGCATTTTGAAAAACACGTAGCACCAGTTGTCCAAAGATCGGGTAACAGTGGACAAGTCACTATCGAGTGGACCAAAATGTATTGCAACTAATACACGTTTATCCACATGAATAGTGTTATCCCCTTTTCCAACAAATGGAACCTGGAGTTAATTCTTAGTCTTCATTGATATCAATTTTTGAAAGTCGCGGAAAGGAAAAATTTCAGCAACTATTGTTCGGCGGCCTCTCAAGAATGCCTTTTTGCCTGACAGGAGCAGAGCATATAGATAAGGAAAAGAGAATACTTAACTATAAACTTCGGTGTATGAAATGAAATATTGCCTGCAACTAGAATTTGTATGTTTTCCCCTTGGCATTTATGTTGATTTTAGTTTTGCGTTATGTATAGGGCCTGTAAGGTTAAGAATAGGAAGTTAAGGAACATGGTGCCCACCCTCCTCAAGGACAAAACTGTAAAATAAAGGAATCATGGGAAAAAAATAAAGAGACGAGGTTCTTGTTGTCCGCCATTTTAGGTGTGTTTGGTTATGTCCCGGAATATCGATGCTTCCGTACCTCGACGTGCAGCATATGCAGATTGCGTGACAACATCCGGGTGAATGCTAAGGGGTCATGGGTGGTTGAATGAGATGATGCCCCCTATGAGAGTTGGTTAGACGTTGTCACATCACATACAATCGAGGCATTCATTTCTGCTACTCACAGTAGTGAGATGTGAATTTTCCCTCCCCACCCTCCTCATTTCCTTTTGGTATTCACTCTGGGCGTGCGCTTTAGGGGCCCTCACCTTTACTGGGCCCAAAAATAGTTATTAAGCAAAAAGATAAGTTAAGCTGCAAATTGAATTTTATTATTATTATTATTATTATTATTATTATTATTATTATTAAAGCGGCTGTGGGTCTATGTCCATAGCTATTTAACTCCAACCTTGATTGTGTGATCTAGTGTCTTGGGAACCTTGTAAACAAGCTTCAGGACATGCAGCACTGATTTGGGGGAATGGTGTTCATTAGGGAAGGGGAAAGTATAAATAACATTTATTCGATTTGATTGGAAACTAGCCTTCCTGGCCTTTCATTTTAAATAGTTTGTTTTTTCAGAAGACGACTTTAAACGGACTTTCAGCAGGCAACGATAAAGCTCATCAACTCGAATTGTTGTGGAAACAAACCTAGCCTGAAACAGTTTCTTCCACATATAACTGCGACCCATCTGTTTCCAAACGAGGAACATCATCTTGTAGTAAAAAGCCATAAACCTGTAAGGACACTCAAATCGAAACACCCTGAAAAGCTGTCTTGAGGTAAGAAGACTTCATCTTCACTGAGACTTCATCTTCGCCTGGCACCGCCCCGAAGGGCTGCTCGCATAATCACTAATTCTCATTATGCGAACCCATCCTCTAGTTTACTGTATGACCGTGGCTGGAATGTTAGAAACTTGAACAACCAAAAAAAAAAAGTTATAATATAGCAAAAACTATAAATAGTACTGAAACCTAGAGCCCTTTTGTTTGCCGAGGCAATAGTATTTCAGTAAAGTCACTTTAACATAATGTGTCTTTTTAAGGCCCGGTTCAGATGCCGTAATTCAGCCGAGCCGAATCAAATTCAACGATAGGCCGACCTAAATCAGTTAATCCTGGCTGGACTGATTCAGACTCCGAACTTTATTCGGCCGAAACACGAAGTACACATGTCATCTTCGTTGAGTTTGGCCCGCCAAGCCGCCATATTTTTTTTTTCTGCAACACTCCTTTGTGCATGCTCTCATGTAAAAACGGCATGAAAAATACATTAAAATGATTTATGCATTTGATTCGGCTCATGTAAAGTACGGCGTCTGAATCAAAGCCGGTCTACAGCCGTTCTTCAGCCGTTCTTCCCGGCTGAGCCAGGCGGGATTAGTTGCTCAGCCGATCTAAATTAAATCAGCCGTTCCGAATGGATTCAGACGCCGCACTTCACATGAACTTAATTCGTTGAATTTGATTCGGCGCGGCTGAAGTAGGGCGTCTGAACCGGGTCTAAGGGACACACACGGTATTCCGTCACACTAGCAAGGTCACATTGGCAGGTGGATACCGTACAGACAAAGGGATCCGTGCTATAACTGAAAGGAGAGCGTTTGTTTGGTCCTACTCTATTTTTTGCCTCACAATCTTCCTTGTAGGAGTTTAAGCAACCACCTACGAGGAAATAATATATGACGTTTGGAATCCAAGAAAATGTGCGACGAATACAGCTATAAAAGTGGCTTCGGCGGGTATTTTACGTTTAACATCAGCCAGGGAAAAGTCAGTGAAGAAGTAATAACAATATTAAGTGTCTTAATTTCTTTTCGGTCAGTGTTAGATATCAACACTCGTTACGCCAACATTTCTAATACACAAACTATTGCCTTTTATTGCAGCTACCAATTTTGACCATTTGTCCCGTCTAATGGACTTATTCACTACAGAGGTTTTGGATCTCGCTTACGGCAAACGGCAAACGATAGGGTGTTTATTCGCAAAAGAATTATTGCCTTCATCAAAAAAAATGGTTTGTAGTTAACGTGACACTGTTCATTTAAACTCAAGGAAATCAAACAGGAAATAGCAAAGGCGAGAAGAATCGTAATTGCGAGCTTATTGTTGCTGTTGGCTATAAGCGAGATTCTAAATCTTTCCATTGACGAGAAGACAAACGAAACCTGTCCCCTGAAGCTCATGAATCAAGGAAACTGTCTATAGTGATTTCAAAAACACATGAATAATTTATGAAGAAAATACAAAAGAAATTTATGTGTAATGAGTGTCTATATCTGATAAAGACACGGCTAAATATTACTTCCGATTTTCTAGGCCAAATCTAATTATTAGTGCAATAATGGATAGATGTACAGTAAAGCTTTCGCAATTCGTGTTTTAAACTTAATAAAACAGTCCTGCTCATTTATTAAACATTACAAAACACGCCTGCTCATTTATTAAACATTATATAGACGTCACAAATGCCTTTGCCGAATTGTCAACTTACTATATTGAAACACTAGTTCGACTAAAACAAGAGATTTTAAACCTTTGTAGCTAACCGCTGCACATACATTGTAAATAAATAGTTCGTAGAAACTAGACTAGACAATTTGGTGAACGCGCTGCTAAGGTACTGTGGAATACAACCGTCTTAATTCAAGTACAAATCGGCTGAGGCTTAAATCCTTTTAAGTGCTGTGTACTCCGTGTACTGTCACCTTGGCAGAATATCCGAATATAGCAGATATATTGTCTTTATAATAAGAACCAAATGTTTTAACGAGAAACAGCACATACATTCTTTAGCATTTTCCACAACTCTTTGCCTGTATACATTTCTGAGAGTTGCCGTTTGTATCGCGTCAGCAGTCATGCATTGTAGCTGACACAGTGATAGCGGAAATCAAGGACGGAGCGAGTAACTGCCGTTCCATCTTCTACAAAATACAAAAAAATGGGCTTTGAAAATTTCTAGATCATAGCAGTTGGAAAGAGTGGCGAAAGTATCGATTTTGGATCATATCCTGGTCGGTCGTTACAAAGATTATGAGTTTTACATGTTAAATCCTGTAAATTGTGAAATATCGTAAATGGATGCCGTATCTCTTAACTATTGGTTGGCGAAGTTTACAAACCATGATGTAAAACATTTTGTAAATGTACTGAATAGCTAGCATAGCTAATGGTAATTAGAAGTACTGTTCTCGTGTTTAATTTGCGTTGTTTTTACGCGTTAATCTTGCTCTCCAATTACAACACAGATTAAAACCGGCCACAGGTGGTTTGGATATCTGATCCAAAACACGTGTCATTTTACTTGGGATTTTATTGGGTATAAAAGGGCGTGACGAACTTAGCCGTTCTTTATTGGCAATCGAACTTATGAATTATTAATGAGTTTGAGAGTAATTTTTCTCCCATTTCTTGATTTGTAAAAACGTGATAACAGGACTTTCTGGGTCGGTCTATTTTGTAGCCACGCAACGTAAGTAATTTGAATTTCCCGTGTCCGATTTTCTTCATTTCTTCTTTCTACTTTCGGGCAGGATATTTAATTGTCAACTTAGAACATGTAGGGTCAGGCCCTTTTTTTTTTCGAAAAAAGCTCTGATGATTTTGCCTCGAAAGGACTTTTTTCTTTCCAAATACAAAATAGAGTACAAAACACAGCTAAGCTACGCTGATTGTCTAATAAAGTAAACTGATAAAATCATTAAACAAAAGTGTTCTTGAATACCCAACACTTTTTCATTTTCGGAGGTAAATCTTCTGACTGTCTTTGTATTTGGTTGTAGCATCTTAGCCTGTCAATCGAATGAGGATCAAAGCTAATTAGAAGTGCTTGCTGATAACGCTATTCGACTAAAAGTGCTACTATGATCAAAATTTTCTCTTCGGTTTTGGAAAGTTTTGTTTGTGAGTTAAGGGCAGAGACTTTACTTTTCTGATCCATGTAGGCCATGGCTAATGGCTCCAAATATTCATCCTACGGTACCCACCCTGAAAATTCCTCTATCACTTGATAAAGACTTCATCTTCACCTTCTACTTCACAGCTCAAGAGATTCACTGACTTTATTATATGCAGCAAACTGATCACGATGCTCAATGCGGATATGACGTCGCGAATCAATTCGTGCGTGTGTCCACTTCGATGGTACAATCGAGGCCTACTTTCCAGTTACATTATGTAACATCGTTCAACCTTCTAACGCTTTCTATTAATTTGTCCGTACGATAAAAGAACGTAGTTTTCGTCTCAGTAGGGTATAAAGAAACTCAAATAGATCATCTATAGCGTACCTTGAGCACTGAACTGAGATTTCCTGTTCACTAAAACGTTAATTCGTGTTACTTGAAAGACAACAATTCAATTTGTTAAAAGGCAATATTTTCAACAATAGGCTTCGGTATAAAAAAAGATCAACTTCTCATTTGAAGCCACCGTAATTTAACTATAAACTAATAAAGTTGGCATTTTACTCTTTCTTTCTCATTGTACGTCTGACGCCTTAAAACTAAAGTGAGTCGTAGGCTTGAAATGTTTACCGTCAGTATGGCACAAGTAAACTTAGACGCTACTCACATAACAAACTAATATTATGGTATCTATATACTTACATTCTGCATGTTCTTTTTCTCCAAAGTCAAGCTTCACATCGTCACCAATTAGCAAGAAAGGAGCTCAGTGCTTTATGCAGTGAAACCTCTCTAAATCTTGAAGAGATTTCATAGCATGATGAACAGCAACACTTGTGCTTTTTTCTTCTCGTAGCTTTTGGTAGAAACTTTTCATAAACTCCTTAGTGGCCTCGCCACCAATTGCCCATATGACACTAAAACAGAACGAGCACCAGCACACAGGAAGACCCGTGCTATACCGACCACTCCCTCAGACTCTAACACCGTTCCTCGGCCATTATGACAGCAACTTAAGACCAAAAGGCTAGCTCGAAGACGCACTTCTTGCACATAATTTATTGATATAACTTTATTTAATGAGGGTAAAGACATTAATTACTGGTCACCCAGTAGTTTTCGTAATGGCCCTCCTACAATTAAAGTAATAAAACGAATCGATTAATTAATTAACTACCTATATAATCTACCAACTAAATTTACATAATGAACTACTATTAATACAATATTGATTAATTGACTACTAATGAAACTAAAAGGTTTTACAAATCTTAAAATGATCAAGAAAGGAATTCATACTACGGTAAAGTTTAACTAAGTAATTTTTAAAATTAGCATGGGAGAGTGTTAAGTTCGGGAGAGTCTTAAGTTCGGAATCAAGAGCAAGTAATAATAATAATTTATTACATTTAATACAGCGCTTTAACAAATTAAAACATTCTAAAGCACTTTACAATATGTACAAGAAAATAAATATATGTGTACAATGAATGGACAGAAATAATAATAGTAATAAGAATATAAAATTCCAAATTAAAAGCTTTCTTAAAACGATAAGTCTTCAACTGTACTTTAAAAAAGTCAATGTTCCTACGGTTTCTAAGGCTAGATGGCAGAAATAATAATAGTAATAAGAATATAAAATTACAAATTAAAGGCTTTCTTAAAAAGATAAGTCTTCAACTAAACTTTAAAAGAGTCAATGTTCCTACAGTTTCTAAGGCTAGATGGCAAAGCATTCCAAACTGTTGGTCCAGAATGGAAAAAGGCTCGATCGCCAAAAGTCTTCCGTGTCACCTTAGGGATTACAAGCAATGTTTCAGAATCAGACCGCAGGATGTATCTAGTTCTAGGCTTCACAACAAGTAATTCAGATAAATATTGTGGCGCCAGGCCGTTCAACGTTTTAAAAACTAAAAGCGCAATCTTAAATTCTACTCTAAATTTCACTGGCAACCAATGAAGTTCCCTAAGAACCGGAGTAATATGGGCAAACTTAGGAATTAAGCATGTAACGCGAGCCACCGCATTAAGAACTTTTTTAAGTCGGTCATATTGATATTGCGGAAGTTTATACAAAAGAGCGTTGCAATAATCTAAATGTGATGTAACAAACGCATGAGTTAAACACTTTGTTGATTCTGCAGACAGATATTACCTTCATCATGTAGCGGTGTTTTCCCGGTAATGCTGCCTTCCATCCAGGGTTTGGAGCTAAAGCAATTTCTCCAGTTTCCTTATCTCCATGGGCAGCGATGTGAACCAAACCAACTGACGTTAAACGGTTCAGCACCTTAGCTTTAGTCGCTTCATTTCCGGTGAGTGGTGGGGTCTTAAGAGGTTTTCCAATCATTTCAACTTCCTTTCTTACTCACGGAAACTCTTGTAAGGACTTTCCACGTGACTTTGAAAGTTGTTTGGTACATGGATCTCCTACTAAAAGTGCCCCACGCCTACTGTGGAAGTCCACGGATACATCTGCCAGCAGCTTTAAACTTGTCAGTGAGGGAACCATGCGGATTCTGATATATTCGCTTAGTGCAGACCATGGAGCCAAGCACAACGGACCATCTTGGACAACGATAAGATCATCACTTTGGAGCAGATCCGAAATGGGACTGATAATTAAATCATACAATTGCTGTAAAGGGTTCTCGGCACAGTTGGATGGCTCATTACCTTCTTCATCGCTTTGTATAGTGGATGGCGGATCACTACTCAAGTCGTCCAGTGTGCGATTCTCGAATCTAACACCAACACCAGCTCCAATTTCTTTTAAAGCGACCTCTAACAAGATAGAAATTGCATCTTCGTCTTTACTCTCGCCTCTGATTTTCCCGCGACGAAAAGTAAATTCATCGCCACTCTCCAGAAGCCAAGTCTTCACTCTATCCCCTTTAGTTGCAAGAAAAGCTGTAGATACTTCTCTTAAAACGAAAAGAATTGTCTTTTTCGGGTCATTTTCCGCTGACAGATCAGTGCTCAGGCCATATTGCATCTTCGAGGCATCCATAAAAGCCTGAGCTCGTCCATGTTCAGAAACACACAAGGCTTCATAACTGTTTCCCACTTTTAAAAACGAACTCCACAACATAATATAAACATTGTGATAGAATTCACGAAAGCTTAATTTCCACGCCTCCTCAGATTGAAGAGCTGCTCTTATGTTATTCAAGACTTCCACGCTAGGCTGGTACCATCCTATAGCTTTATCAACATCGCCGAAGCCGTAATAAGCGTTACCGAGACCGCTAAAGGTACGCCCTTCTCCTGCTTGATCGCCCACTTCATTGGCAATCTGTAAATCTAGCTGATGCAACTCTATCGCTTTTTCGAAGTTACCGAGTGACTGATAAGCACTGCCGAGATTGCCATAGGCACGCCCTTCTCCTGCTCGATTTCTCACTTCTTTGGTAATCTGCAAATGTAGCTGATGGAGCTCTATCGCCTTTTCGAAGTTACCGAGTGACTTAATATGTATATTTAGCCAAGCCTAAAAGCGGAGCTCCAAAAGCATTCTTTTTCTACTGGCATTTACATATAGTCTGCTTGTTATATCACCCATCTGACCTCACTCAAGCTACAGACCCAATGCTGTAAAAAATAGCATGGAAGGTGATCTGAGCCAGTGGCACAGTGGATTTGGACCCCCGTGGATTTGCACCCTCCAGTCCAGATCTGCTTGCGGATCAGATTTGGACCCCCTAGTCGAGAACTGCTAGCAGATATGAATCCCCTTTTACGGATTTGGACCCCCACACCTCCTAAAAACAAGCGTTCTATTGAGTAAGGTAATAAAAATTCCTTTCCAAACTGAGTTTGGAGATGTTAAAAAAGCAAAATAAAAATATTGAGGTAGGTTTTTAAAAAATAATCTTTAATACCCTGTGTAAAAAAGAACCTGCAACGCTAGTTTTCATCTATAAATTTTTAAAACAAAACATTTCTTAACATCTTAGAGCTAACCTGCGATCAGGCTCTATTTTCGTTTCGATGGTAAACCTTTCCCGAGGGAAAGGCGAAACGAAAAATAGAGCCTGATACAAGCCTTCCACGGAACGTCTACCGCCCACTTTTTTGATTGATTGACATTTTTCAAAATCAGCCTATCAAACTTACTTCCGTTACGCGATATTCGCGAGCTCTCGCGCGTGAAGTGATGTGGAAAGAAGAAGACGCCATTTTTGTTTTGCGAACGCCTTGTCCCACATGGTTCATTGTTGTTGGGGAATATTTGCGGTTTTGGGCCCAAAGTAAGCTCTTATAACGTACAAATTTTATGAACGCTGGGAAAGGCGATACGTGTCTCCAAAGCCTATGTGATGATGATATCTTTTTGGGTACTGAAGCACAACTGATGATTCAGCTGAAGGAAGCTGAGGTGATTAATATTGTCGATGTATTTCATGTCATCCCTTCGAAATAAAATAGTAAAGAATTTTTTTTAGTAAAGAGTCGAGAGTATTGTTTTATTTGAGTTGCGGAGAAACAGGATTTTGCCGTTCACTCGTTTATTAAGTTTTAGCTTTTGAAGCTCGCTTACCTTTAATTTGAACAAATGAATAAATGCAGATCGGCCTTGATGAATTCTTTTAATTTAATTTAATTTATAAAACAAATTTTGTAGTATTACTAAAACGCTGCATTGTTGTGGTACACTGTTATTGAACTCATTCAGTGGGATTCTCAAGTGCTTGGCTTCTAAGGAGCCATTTTTATTGACCACTTTCTTAGCTGTTTGTTTGATAGGTATATTGATAGATAACTTTATTCAGTGGATGAGAGGTATTTATACACTGGTTAGCTAATTATCCACTCGAAAAATATCTGAAATTTTTAAGTGTAGCATGAACCTGTGATCCTTGTTTCAGTGAAAGGTAGAATCAACTAGCCTGAAGGGCAATTGGATAAATCCAACCCATTGTTGTCTTTGCATGTTGACCATGACTGAGCAGAAACAGCAGTAGTAAATATTTGGGTGGCTGAATGGATTACCCAATCTCTCTAAATACGCCTATTTACTCCTCTCTAAAGGGGAAGCCAAGCATCTTCTTAGTGAGGGAAAAAAAGGGAAACAAGCCATTGGATTTCCAAATGCAGCAACTAAATTTTTCACTGAAAATAGTTCTGAAATCACTATTGAAAAACATCAAAAAAATATCATCACAGAGGGTGGCACATTCCCTTGAGAGATATTTGCTATGTTATCAGTCAGTCATAAGGCCTCTGAGAACAGGTGGTTGGTCTACCCCCCAACCTTGACCCTGGGATGTATGTTAAGACAGAGCACAGAATTTGGGAACTATGCCACCTACTCTTTTCATCAAGTGTGTAGATTCTTTTATGTACCCTTCATGTTTAAATTACGTGTGAGGGTGAAAAGGCCAATAGACTATAATCTCATTAACCAATGACCTGATCATCTGACCTGAGACAGATGTTGAGAACCCAGCCAGCTTGAGACAAGCAACAAATTTAATTAACACCATGGTTTTCTGTCTGGTCTGGGATTCAAACCAGCAACCTGTTCCTCAGCAGTCCAGTGCTGGGCAGTATGCTGTTATTCTGTAATTCATTAACTGCATGGAGAAACAACTTGGTAGGAGAGGTAACTAAGGACATCTAGCTTTCATCAGGTTAATCTTTCATTAATTCAACAAAAGCCTGTAATTCTTATGCAGTACAACAGTCTTTGTGGTGCATTTCAAACTACTGCACCTTGCACTGAGAATTTTTACAATGGGAGTTCAGTCATATTTTACATTTTTGTGGAGGATGTAAATGACCTTGTCATTCAGCAGCAACAACAACAACAATAACAATTTGCTCCTCTAAGCTCTATTCAATTTGTTTCCTCTATTCTCATGTAGATTTCTCTTGCTACAATTTACGTTGGGGTTTGAAATAATTCACTGGTTTTTCTGAGTTGAATGTATTACTATCACCAAGATAATTGGCACTTTTATGCTGTCCTCACGAAATTTTGTTAAGTGACAATTCAATTTAAGCTTAAATTTAATTTGGAGATTAAAAAAGCCTGTTTAAATTTATAAACTAAGTCAACTTGACTGACGTCCACTGTGAAGTTACTGAAGCCCTTCCATCGTACTTTTTCTATGGCCGGTCATTCTGCTATTTATGTGATTTTTTTATATCAACATCAAGATACATGTATTACATTACTCCCTAAAAAGAAATACTTTATTCTTGGTGGTGTGAATTAGCCAACAGTGTTCTACTTATGTTGTTGTTCCAGACGAGAACATACATGCAAACGATAACAGATAACTTTACAGCCTTACGTAAATGAATGGTACAAAACAAATATTTTAAAAGAACTTGCATTAAGCTTTCAAAATGTTTGTCCATTGAATATGAGTGTCTTCTCTCGCATCCTAACATTGAAACCAATGTGTCTATGATCTTGTACTTATCAACTGAGCTTCGATGTGTCTTGCTTCTCGTTGAATTTTTCTTGAATACAAACCAGCCAGCTTCCAAGTCTTTATACTGTTGTCAGGCTTTCAGAAACACGAAAGAAAGAACTCGTCAGAACGCTTCGTCTTTATCATTCTTCATGAAGATCATTCCGCGAATCTTTCAAGTGAATCCAGTATGGACATAAAAAACAAAACTAATAAACTTTTTTCCCTCTCCGCTGATTTAGATGAAAATAGAAAGGCTATGCTGTTTTGTGTTATAAAACTAAAAACAACTTGAGATTATTCATTGTCCGTAATGGCGGCTCAGTAGAATTTCGCGAGAGCCTCGCGAACACGCATCGTAGTGACTTCCGGTTATTAAATCAGCCAATCAGATTTCGTCCAAACTCTGGACGAAGCCACAGACTCCCGTGAGACTTTGTATCAAGCCCAATCGTAGCGAGCGCCCACATAAGAGGACATAAGAGCGACGCTTCAATTGGGCCTGATCGCAGGTTATCTTAGAGCAATACCTAAGGACAGGTCTGTTTCCCCGTTCAACTGTAGGGAACTTAGTTACATACTTAGCTACTTAGGTATGGTTTAGAGCCACTAGAAATTGGTGGAGAAGCCTGGTGATTGCACCTTGGAATTTAGTATCACATCAGATATATAGTGATTCAGATCATCACTTCATAATGAATGCAATTTCAATTATCCACAGCCTCCCATGGGACAGTCAGAAATCAGAAATTGTGTATCCTCTGGATATATGTATGCCTCACAAAAATTACGAAAGAAAGATACATGGAAATCAATAAAAATATTTAGATGCCATGAATTAAGACCAAGATATTTCTTTTGATCAATTACTTCTTGACCTTACTATCACCAAAAAAAAAAACTGCTTGCTAACATTAAGCTTATCACTCAATGCACCTACAGTGTTTTCAAAAAGAAATACAGCTGCTCTTCTGGCCAGTTAAGTGCAAGACCAAACAACTTGATAGTAAAATATTGGGCATTTGGTTGATACCACTATCAAGGTGATTCATCAAAGCAAAAGTGCTGGAAATCTGTATTAGCTATCTTAACTTGATCTTAACATACTTCATCAAACATCAGAGATACCATTAAACATTAATGCCAAATGTCATCCAAACATCCCACAAGATTGGTGTGACCAGCTACTAATAAAATTAATTGAAAGACTGTATGCAGGAGAAGGAAGTCCAAAGGATGTGTACATTGATGAGAAAGAGCTTACTTTAAGTTTGATTTTAAGTTTTAAGTTTAATAATACTTTGTCATGCGAATACAACTAAGTTGATACAAAACAAACAAAGTACATGACTGGAGAATAATTGGGAGAAACTAAATTCCCATACAGAGAATATTATCTAATATTACACATTCTAAAAACTAAGAGGTGAAATGTAAACGTGGGCCAAAGCTAACCTAATCAAATTAAATCAAATACAGTGTACTTGTCTCTTACAAGTCACCGCTGATTTGAGATTGAGACTAAAAATTATGAAGTAATCCAAAGCAAACCTAATTAAATTACATACTTGTCACTCACAAGCTACATCTAATTTAAAATTGACACTAATAATGTAATAGATAGGACTTAAAACTGCTTAAGAAGGTGTATGCATGATGTTCGATGGAACACCATTCCAGTCTGTTATGTAGCAATTAAAAAAAGAAAAGCTGAAGGCCATATATATATTTAGCCACGCCAAGCCTAGAATCGGAGCTGCACACTCTCACCGAGAAACTTCGCAAGGGTTTATTTGGGCCAGTTTAATTAATGTCCAAAACAATATTGAGCAGCAGCAGGGAAAACGAAGAGTTTTCGATAGTAAACGTTAGCAAAAAAAAAAAAGAAAAAGAAAAGACAGACATTCTTGAGTCCTAACTACTTTCAGATGAAAGCGTAAAGGGATTCAAAGCGGATCAAAAAAAAAAAAAGGCACTACAAGCGAACAAAGTACAATGCCTGCGAGTGTTTGCTCGAAGAAGGAGAAGGTGGAGAAATTAAACAAGACTAGCTAGTAATTAAAATAGCTTGTACTGATACAGCTGGGAAAATCGGTATTTATTTTGACATAAATGCCCCTAGAAAAGAAAATAAAGGGTACAAACAACAGGAATTGACCGGGTTCAGAAACAACAGAACAACAAACATATTACAAGAAAACAAAGCACAATACGAATAATATTCTTCGAAGATTCTTGGAGAAGGTGGAGAAATTAGACAAGGAACAAAACTATCTTGTGTTAAGCTAGAAAAATTGCTTAGCAAATTTGACATAAATGTCCGTAGAAAAGACAAAAAAGAGGTCCGCACCTAATCGTTTAGAGCAGTCAACAGGAATCACTGAGACAGCAATCACTCGGAATGCGACAGAGCTGAATAAAAGAGCCATTTCCCACAAAATCTTTCCTTGGCTTACACAAAACACTTAAGTGCTTTGATAGTTTTATTGTTGCTTCCCATGTCTTCCGAAGAACCTTCTTCAATTAATGATTTTCAGTGGCAAAACATCAACCAGACAACGAAGAAAGCGCTTGCCAAACCAAACGAGCATTTCTCTCGCAGACCCGTCCACTATAAAATTTATCAAAACCAGCCAGCCAGTCAACCCATTTCGCTGTTTTTAACATCCAAACGCTGATTTTTACCGGTTCAAACAAATTAAGCCGACATATTTAAAGACGGCGAAACTTAATTGTTGTTTACAGGCTGCTTTCGACGAAGATCTCTTAAAGACTTTTCTCAAATGACGAGTGAAGCGCGCTGGGTTTTGACTGTTTTGGCAGCATTTTGACAACTTAATGTCAGATTTTGAGAAGTGCACATGCACATGCATTTGATCGGATTTTTTAATTTTTACTCGAGCTTGAGTTTCCGCTTTTAATCCTTAATTTTACGAGGATTCATTGCGATCACGTGTTAATAAGATAAGGGCAAAAGTTTCTTTACGCTGTTGAGGCACCAAGTTCGAAAAACAGTCAGCCAAGCCAAGTAAAAACATTCGTTCGCTAGCAAAGAAAACAATGTAACAAAACAAACAAACAATTCAACTACTTCTTTGCGTCCAAAACGAGTAGAGATAATTGTTGTTTATATCCATTCGAGAGAAAAATACAAGTTTCATTTCTGAACAAAAGTAACAACGATTAAACCAAATGTTGAGCTTCTATTTATTTAATTTACCTCACTGTCCTGCGCTGTGTTGTAGAGGTTTCTACCACTTGAAAATACGTAAGCTTCAGTAAAGTGAAAACAAGCATCCGCAAAAATAGCAAACGGTTTGTCCAAAGGAAGAGCTTCTTCCACAGAGTTTGAGCTACTCATTCCTCCCATTAATACCGGTGAGCTGTTAAGTGACTTTTTTTGGTGAGATGCAAGATGCCGCGGTGAAGTGAAAGCCCTTGAAGCGTTGAATTATACTGTTTTCAACCGCACAATCTTTGAAGCTTTTCCTGAGAAAAATCTTTCGTCCTTCCTTTCATCACTTGAAATTCACCTTCCGGAGTATCTTTGGACAAGTTTTTGATTTTTATGCTTTTTACGCGAAAGACAAACTTCGAACGAAGAAGATGAAGTTGTTTTGCTCAAACTAAAGAAACCAACTGAATGTGAAATTACGAGCCGCAGAAAGCGCGCGAAAAATTTTAAAGGCCTCGATTTGGTTTGGGTGTCCCACACCTGGCTTGAGCCTGCGATCCAATCGAAATCAAGTACCTGGTCAGCGGTCAACTTCAAAAAAAACAGCTGACCTCGATGAGGTCTTAACTTGAGCCCGCGATATGGTCACGTTACACTGGTCAGCAGATACCTTGTTTTGACAGGCGTCAATTGGCTATAAGATGGATGTCCAGTATCAAAGACGTACGCTGTAAAGTAGCTGGTCAGCTGGGCCAGGTGGAATATGGCCGCCATCGCCGCCATGTTGGATTATTATGATTATTATTAGGATATTATTAATTATTGGGCGACTCCGTCGTCGTCGTCGTGCGTACGCGCCCACGAGCAATACCGCTAGCCATTTTTACCATGAGAAAAGCAGTTGACGGGTTTCTATAGGTATGGTGCTCCGCTTGGCCGCCATTCGGGCCGTCGGAGCTCCGCTATGAGCAATGCGAAGATTGCAATAGGCACTCCCTTCTTCTGCTCGATCACCCAGTTCTTTGACAATCTGTAAATCTAGCTGATGGAACTCTATCGCCTTATGGAAGTTACTTAGTGCCTGATAAGCATTGCCGAGACTGCTAAAGGCAAGCCATTCCCCTGTTCGATCATCCACTTCTTTGGCAATCTGTAAATCTAGCTGATGGAACTCTATCGCCTTTTGAAAGTTACTGAGTGACTGATAAGCACTGCCGAGATTGCCATAGGCACGCCCTTCTCCTGCTCGATTTCTCCCTTCTTTGGCAATCTGCAAATGTAACTGATGGAACTCTATCGCCTTTTCAAAGTTACCGAGTGACCTATAAGCAATGCCAAGATTGCGATAGGCACTCCCTTCTCCTACCCGATCACCCACTTCTTTGGCAATCTGTAAACGCAGTTGATGGAACTCTATCGCCTTTTTGAAGTTACCTAATCTCCAATAAGCATTGCCGAGATTTCCATAGACACGCGCTTCACTTAAACGATCGCCGTTTTCTTTAGCAAGACTCAGTCGTTTTTCTAGTTGCTCTGTGACGTTTTTCTCTTAATTGGCCATTTGCTTGTTGGAGGCCCTGTGAAAAGTTTTTCCTCTTCTTAAAGGAAATTGTACTTATACCATATATACTTTCACAGGGACCGCTGCAATTAGGGGAGACAAGCAGTGGAAACTAACAGTTGATAAGAAATAATTAATCATAACAAAACATGAATATAACCCTTGTCATACACGTTAAATGGGTAAAATAAATGAAGTGAGTAAAATATGTACAACGCAGTAAACCCTGTTCTTTTTGGTGGGGATAGAGAGAGACGATAAAGGTTCGGAGATTTCATGTGCTGAAGGCTCAGTTCTACTGCCAGTCGATGGTACAGGTGGTCTTGCATGGATTATGCTCCTCAAAGTAGCATATTATTCCAAAATTGTGGCAAAATGATGCTAGATTTTTGGAAATATGCTAAAATTAGCACAAAACGCAGAGACCATGCTAGCTACAATTAGTTGTTTATTTAAATTTTATTCAAATGCAACATTTCGTTCATTCCTTGAGAACCTGAGCCAAGCCTTCGACATTAAAAGATCTTTCACAATTGCTAATTTTAAAGGGCAACTGACGGTTAGTACTGGGGAACACACCAATGCACGCGTCCTGCTCTCCCTCCCCTCAATGCAGCATCGATGAAAGGCGCAGAGAAAGTGTTACAAGTCGTTTGTCTGAAAGTGTAGTTCTAGTAGCAACAGGTCAGCTTCTTGGTCAGATTATTCCGATTTCGAGCGACCTATGGAAAATGAACTTGACGGAGACGAAGTCAAACCTTTATCGGTATACAGCCGTTGAGTTTCGAGCTTCTAGATCCAAATGAAGAGACTGTCGAGAGAGAGGAAAGGATCGAATCTCTCGCCACTGCTGCGATCTCAACATCGAAGAAAGGTAAGTTTCTAGGAGTCCTAGATATCTTGTTCCCTGCGGTATCAGCCGTTGTGTCCTTATTTTATTGATTCGCAAAACAAGAGACAATTACTAACAGTTAATTAAATATATATACATAGTAAAACATAAAGTAGGGCATCCATGACAACTAACATTACTAAGTAGATCACTGATCTAAACTATGAAATGTTATGTCATTCTTATTTTTATTTACCTATACGTGTTACATACAACACAACAAACACAATATTTTTTATTCTTCCAACGTATATACACAGAAAAACTATTCCATTCGGGTATTTTTGAGAGAAAAGGGCTAGTTTCTAAAGAAACTGTGGTGCTGCGTCGGTGGGGGAGTGAAACACGAAATTTTGGTTTATCAACGGAGTTGATAATGTAAATTGATCACCGTACAGGGATTCAAAAACTGACCTTTCGAGCGTTATCCCTTCGTCAGAGCGAATCGAGTAATTGTGGGTTGTGTGTGGTTTATAGACAGAATATGCAGCTACACTGTTGGTGGTAACATGGTAACGGGAAAAACAGGAATAAATTATTTGAATGAAAAGCGCTCGTTGATACCGTGATGATTAAGAGTTCCGAATTAAAAGATAAATTTTTGCTCTAGATTTTTACGGCTTTCGGTGGCACCTTGATGTAGGGAAAGGCCGGAGATCGACATGTGTTGCGACTTTGTCATCTTTCTCAACATCACGTAGGTGTTCTCTCGGTCGCCTAGTCGTCTACCAGTCTCGCCGATGTATAACTTTTTACATTATGTACAGGTTATGCAAATAGATAATATTTGCGGAGGTATACGTAGCAGATTGCTTAGGGCTCTTTATTTTGTCAGCGTTGGAATGAATGGATCGCGAGCGTGCGCATTTAAATTTGCCAGGTTGCTCAGTTGTTTTGAACGCGCTACTGACTAGAAAGTTTTGTATGAAATCAGTGGGGGGTTGCGAAAAGATTCCAGCAGTTTCGGGATCATTTTGCAGTATTTTAAACTTATTAAGAATGATTGTTTTTGCTGGGTTATTACAACTAGGCGACCGATTGCGATTCCGATTCCGATTGCTAAAAGACAACAAAAACCAGCATTTGTGTGACAGTGATGTTCATTGCATAACTACCAATGATAATGTGGGGTAACGAAGTTGTGTGCTGTTGCTATGGGGCAGGACCAGAAGAGATGTTGTATACTCTCTGGTTCTTCTCGCCAGACAGTGTGAGTCATCTTTCAAATCAGTTGAAACTCTCGTGCTTTTAGTACTATAATGACCTTGAATGTAGTTGTAGTGCTCCCAGGTTTGCGAGTTGTTGGCCTAAATTACTGGGTTCTACCGGCAGACTGCCTGGCTGCAATATAGATTAACAGTGAGAGGGTCGGGAACACAAGAAGACTAGGCACATGGCCTACCGGCAATTGGTAAGGTGGTGTTGGGGATCGTTAGGAAAGAAAATAACAGTTCTTTTACATTCACGAACCTTGAGACTAGAAGACGATATGGTCTTTACATGGCTCTAGGACAGTATGCTTAGATGACATGACAGTAATTAACAGTTGGATTAGATGACTAGAAATTCAAGAATCCTGCCAAGTGCAATCAAATTATGATTACGTTTGTCTCAATTTACTTTGAAGAAACACCGTCTTACTTCAAACAGGTTCGATTCGGAAACTCTGCTGTACTACCAGATAAACATCAGAGGTTTTCGTCTTTCCGTCTTTCCCGCCAGTTCATCGCACAGACCGTTCTACGTCACTGCGAGACGCCATCTTGGCTCTAAAAGAAATCTACCCTGGTCCCATGTAGCAAAACAAGCAGACAAAAATTGATTTTGTTGCTTTCCGAACAATTTAAAGAAAACGTTGCTTGTATATTAGCTAATCTCATGTCCAAAAATGATTGCGTGAACAATAAAAGGTCTATTTTGCGCTCCAGAACACGCCAAAAATGAAAGTTGTGCAGGCAGTGTTTTGTTCGGAAACGTCTTGAAAATGGTGCTTGTAACGATGAATCATGCCAAAAATTGTGCTAGCACTAACTACTTAAGCTCGCGCAGGACACTATAAGATAAATTTATGAGCCGAATGTTTGGGTTAGGTGTTTCATTTTGAAGCTTCAAAACTCTGCGTTTTGAGGGTCGATTCCACTGAAATTTGACAAGAATCTTGGTGGATGGTGGAATGACCTCATGATTTTCGTTTAACAGGCGGATCGCGATTTATGGTGATATTTTAAGCTGCTAAAATTAGTACTGGGAAAAGCAATGTTTGTGTCCGAGTTTTCTGAGTGCGAAGCACATTAAAGTAAATGGTTTTATAACATCTTCTGCGATGCGACTTGTTGAGATATCGGCTTCCATGCGATCGCGAGTAAAACAGTGAAACTTAGACTTTGAAGCGTTAGATCTTCTTTCTGAAGTTTGTTTTTACATATAGGGCATTAATAGATGTATTTTAATTGCAAAATGTACAACTAGGATTTATGCATTAAAAATCCGAGTCATGAATTTAGCGGTTAAAACAACTCCTGGAAATCAGGATCAAAGACCGAGGATCGAGGATCATATGGAAATTTTAAAACAAACTGAAAGCACATCCTAGGTTGTTATGGCCCTACTGGGAGACTTTCCTCTTTTTTCGGATACATTGTTCCAGCCTACCGCACAAAAACAACGACATGCTTAGACACAATTTGATAGGGATCGCTTTGTTGTATTAACGCTGTTTTAATTTCCCCCATGACAATACAAGCAAATATCATTGCCGCTTTTGTTTCCATGTGTTTGGAGACAATTGTCCCCATTGCCCTGGAAAGAGTTCTCTCTTAGGATTATACAACGTATTTCCTTTAAGAAAAGTGGTGGGGTCAGTGGCTGATAATTGCGGAACTTTTCGTATGCCTGGCGCACTACATGTATGTTCGTTCTTCTTGTGGTATATTTGTGTTTAAGATAGAAACGTCCATTGACACTAAAATTGTGTCTAGGTATGTCTTTGTTTTCTCTCGTAGGCTGGAACAATGTATCCACAAAACGGAAAGTCTCCCAGTAGGGCCGTAACAACCTGAGATGTGCTTTCAGTTTCTGTTATGCATGATTTCATATAATTCCCGATACCTGATCCTTGATCCCGGATCCTGATTTCTAAATTTCTACTACAAAAATCCGAGTTGTACATTTTGCAATTAAAATACATTTAGCATTGTCCTATATGAGCCACTGTTGTTTTCACTTTTTTCTCTAGTCGCAACAATGTTCCATACAAATAACTTCTCGACAAACTATCCGGCTAATAGGTTGCTTTTGGGTTCGCACAAGGCCTTCTGTTCACGTACGAGCAAAGCGCGTAAATATAAAACTGTTTTGAGAGTTGCCATCCATATCCGTTGTTTACCTCTAAATTAAGTGGAAAAATCTGGAGTTCACTTTGGCTCTCTCAGAACATTTTTGAGCTATTTTGCATTATACACTTTGCATTATAGCGATCTTAGTCGGCATGCAGCATTTTTGGTTGGACGGGCGGGTCGACGGGTGGACCGACCGTTCATCCAGCCAGTTGAATAAAGGCTAGTTTAGACGGCATTGTTTCTCCTAGCAGCCAATCCAATTGCCTCTTTTAAAGGAGTACATCAGAGATTAAGATCGGTGATGGTCAGCAATTATACTTACTTGCCCATGCGCGTGGGTCATGCGCAGAGACATGCGAGAGCGAACATAT
Organism: Pachyseris speciosa; assembly: GCA_016490735.1. Classification (NCBI taxonomy): domain Eukaryota; kingdom Metazoa; phylum Cnidaria; class Anthozoa; order Scleractinia; family Pachyseridae; genus Pachyseris; species Pachyseris speciosa. The sequence goes on from JAEMWC010000071.1 coordinate 1,069,916, forward strand.
AACTACAGATACATGTAAAGCCATGGCCAAACTATCGAACAAAGTTGGACTCAATGTTGGATAGAGTTTGCTTTTGATCAAACATTATGTCCAACAATTCTGCTCAAATGTTGCAGTGTTTTGCTGCTCTTCCAACAAAGTTGCATCCTGAAGCGTGTCACGGTCGCCCTGCTAGCCAGTAAATAATCGCTATTTTGGTGCTCTGTTTGCAGATGTCCGGTTCAAGAGCGTTGAAAATTTCTGCGAACTGATCCGGGCTCATTCTCATCATCTCCTTAATCATCGCAAGTGTATCTTGTAATGATAACTGTAGAGCGATATGGAACATTTTCTTTTCAGTTCGTTCTCTTGACAATTCCAAGGTTTTCACTCGCTTGACACTGTCATTTACGTCCTCGAACAGCTCCAGCACCATAAAGATTACATGTAACGCTATATATTAAGCGCTTTTCGTTTCCGTTTTAGCGCAATGTTTTGAATTAAATTTTGCGCCAACTTGTACCGGTAGCTTGCTTCGTCTAGCATTGTAGGATAGTGTTTTGCCACTATCTCAACATTCACATGTTGGATGATGGATTCCACATTGTTTGATAGTTTGGCTAGGGCTTCAATATTTTATACGATCATCCAAACCAATACCGCTATTATGGTAGTCTTCTCCGGAGAGCGAGGCCTTTTGTATTCAACGCATGCGCTAATTGAAAGAGTAAACAGGACCGCTCAAAGTCCACTTCAGTTTCTGGTTACTATTAATTACGTGTTGTGCTGTGTTGATCGATGGTAAAGCTTACTCTGGGGACGAGATAAGAAGGAATAGTTTTTGTCACCCGCTCGCGGCCTCAGAATCGAAGGCATTTTTGCCAGTCATTCAATTTCATGATCAATAATTCAACTGGCTGTGTTTCTGCGAAGTTTCATATGTGATCTTCAATAGTCGAGTGATCGATTAAATGTTCTGATTATTGAATATGGTGGTAAAAGCGCGAAAACAAAGTCCTAGAATTCCTGTCGGAATTGGTTTGGCGTCAAGCCAATTTACTTGACAACTGTTTACATAGTGGAGTATAGTGGCCAATCAAAATAGAGTTCAGTACTTAAAAGAGGCCCTGCGGGGGGGGGGGGGGGTGGGATGGGTTCCCGTGTGGCTTGTCTGAATTTTAAAATCCCCCGTGTCGGTGTTTTATCAGTACTCATGTCGCTGTCAGAAATGGAAATATACTAACATATAGGGTAAGTGTATTTTAATTGGTGTGATCACGTCACAGTTTAGAAAAGTCACACAATGGCGTGTCATGGAGGTTACACAGTTAACCGGTTGCGTATCGACTGTGTAACAGGCAACTAACCATTAGCGTGGCGTACCATTTGATACAATCAATCACAACAAAGAAATAAGTTAAGATTAAGATTTATTGGTCACTGCTATGACTGCTACGTCATGACCGACAATAAAATATTTCAAGGGTCCGCAAATCAAATGAAGACTATGTATCGTTGTTAATTTCGAAGTTTCCCCGCGATTCCTAAATCCATTTTATTGTTCACGGTAAATATCGCAAATTACCTCGTGCTCAGCTGCGAATGTAAGTGGGGAGGAGGTTGAGAGTTGAAGGTTGAATCAAGACAATGAATACATGTAATACCACGAGGCTCAAGAGATGTCATCAGATTTTTTACGTTCTTTGAAGACCTTTGAAGCAAAGAAAATTGACCCAAATTACTTCTGGCTTATTTTTGGTCTTCAATTTAGTGTCACATTATGCCAAACCACCTTTCTTTGTCGATAATTCTCGGCCTTGACGTCACTGTCGGAATTTTGCTGGGAAAGGATGTCTTTCGTCGGGATTTCATCTAAAGTGCTGTCGCTACTTTTTGGGCTATGTCGCTTGTCGGAATTGGCGTGCATGTTCTAAACGAGTGAATGGCCATCCGGACGCTTTGTCGGACAGCGTCCGGATGGCCATACATTTCTTTGTAAATTTTGAAATTTTCAAACGGCTGTATCTTGCTTACTATTGGGTCTATTTACACCAAACTTGGGGATTTTATAAAGCTTGATCTTTTCTTTATGAATTTGTGGATCAATAGTTGCTAATCCCATAATTTACAGACTCGTACCTAGTCCTTCTCGGTTTGAAATCAGGCAATGGCGTCGTTTCTCAGGAAGGAAATTCAGACTGCAGTGAGAGAAGAAATTTCGCGTGTTATTGGCCCATCAATCGATTCAACATCAACAACGACTGGTACAACTTATAGTTCCTCTTCTGCTGCAGAAGCAACGACTAGTGTCACTGTCGGTCGCGATTCACCTTTCACTTCAAGCACCGCAGAGCGTACGTTGTCGTTTGCAGAATTCTATGCCCTGCTTTGTTCCATGTTTTTCAACGCCAGGAACTGAACTGCAGGAGAAAGAGACTGAAATTGTCTATAACTGGCACAGCTTCCTACGCAGTGTTCATAAGGGGAAATTAAAATGTGATGTTCACCCTTTTCCTGGTATCACTAATGCAGAACTCAGAGTTCTCACATTAAGTGATGTACTGCAATTTGGAAGTGGATGTCGCTTCCCGAATTTCTCAGGAAAATTAAAATTTGATCATGCTAATGCACTGACTGAAAAAAGAATTGGTGGAAATACATGTTCCCTTACTATCACTATTCCAGTGAATAAGAGGTATACTTGTGACTGTAAGGAATTTGCCTTCAAGTTCATGGAGGACATTTTTGAGGATTACGGGTTTGGGTTACCATGATAGTAAGAATCAAAATGTTATGTAATTGAACAAGTTCCTTTGAAGGACAACACTTCATAGACTGACTAAGGTACATGTACTTGGAGAAGCTAAAAATGACAGTGCCATGTTGTGTTTACGGCAACCACAAAATACTTTTGTATTTTATTTCTAATGCCTGCTATTACCTAAGCATATGGACTGCCTGCCTTTTTTACAAAATAATGTATTAAGCAGTCAGCTTTCAGATTTATATTGCAGCACATTTCGTTGGTTATTGTTGTAACCATATGTTGAGTTTCAGTTCACCGTCTCATCAGTCTTTCATTATTGATATTCTACAGGTGCTATCAGATTTATTTGTGTGATACACCAAGAAAGTTCTTTGTGATAGATGGTAATCATTATCAGGAAAAATACATTTACATTTAGTTTCTTTTTGTTGTTGATTATTATTTTGGTTTTCTAATACAATATCAAGAGCCTTGTTTGCACCCTGTCATCCCTGATTTTAAAATACCAAATATTTATATTTGCAGTCTGTGCCCTCTCCAACCTACAGTTCTCATCTGACGAGTGAATAGGGAGTGCACACACAATGCCAAACATTTGAAAGAATTCACAAGTCACCAGTCCCTTTTTGTCAGTCCCATTTTATCTGCTGTTGCATAAATTGAAGCATCCAGTAATTTGACTAGAGGGAAGGATGGTGATGGTCAAACTGTAAGAGGTTGTTTTTTTTCCCCAAAAGATTTCAATGTAACTCATACAAGCCATAAAATATGACATGAGGTGTTGGCATCTCTTTACCTTGAATTATTCAAGTATCAGCATGATTAGATGACAAAAAATCTGCTTCTTTTAACCTTCTTAACTTTCCTAAAATGTTCAACTATATTGATGTACCAGTAACTGGTTATAACATTAAACATCCAAACGTTGTTCAAAAGGCTGCGTTTATCGGCCTTGACGCTTAAGTCTTGCACTGCATGGTTTGCTGACAAGCTAGTGGCTATTCCACTGTATTGAAAATGATAATCCTTTAAAAGTTGTCCGGTCAGCCTTTGGCAAACTGAATGAGCTTTTGAAACAGATTTCCTGCCTCAAGAACAGAGGCGGGGTGTGCAAAACCATTTGTCTCCATTACATATAGAAAGTACTCCTCCCATATTGGGTCAGTGTCATCATCAACACCCAATTCTTCCAACTTGTCTTCCATTTCCCTTAGCTTGCCAGAAACTGGGACTAAGCAGTCACTTCGGCCGAATTCTTCGGGTAGAAAATACATCATATCTGGTACCCCAGACACAGTAGCGTACTTCGACTTTCTGATGCGGTGAGAACTCCAATAATCCTTTACTTTATCAAGGTCATCCTGCAGTATATCTGCAAAGCAGAACCAAAGCGCCTCTATGTGAATCTCCTTGGTGAGGTCAAGAATGTCAGATTCGTGCAAGTCGTTGAACAAATCAATCCACCAACTTGAACGCTGTCTTCTGAAGTGTGACCAGTAACCTTCAATTCTTTGGTTTCTAGTGCTTTTTACGTATTTATGAGCTTTGGAACCCGCATATTCATCGACACATTCTGCGCGTAGGTAGCACTGCATTGCAGCTAGTATTCCGTTCTCAGTTCCACGGTCAGTGTAAACACGTGCTGGACATCCATGAGTACCTTTCACACAGTTCAAGAAATATCTTGCAATTAACCGTGGATTCTTGTTTGACCGTTGAACTTCTAACCATAGAATCCTCCGACTAAAGCCATCTACACAACCATGAATAGAGAAGCCAAACGGCTTTAGTCTGTCGTATCCATCTATGTGCCAACAGAAATTCGCTCCTGGTGACACGTACATTCTGCGATGAAGACGCCGATGCTTCCTTAGTTCCACTCCACGGGGATCAATTTCCCTCATAAGCGATTCAACCAACCGTCGAGGAACATGAATTCTATGTCTTAGGCGCAGGACATGCCACATAGTTCTATAGCCACTCAGGCTATTTGGGCCAGAGCAAATTTCAAGCATAATCAAGTCTCTTACGCGTTCAACAAGATCATCGTTTACAGCATCCTGTCTTCTAAGCCCATAGTCTTAAAGCCTTCGTTTCAACGTACGTTCATTTATATCTATGCGGTGATGTCTTGCCAACATCAGCGTTATATGCCTGTAAGTAAGGCCTCTGTTGAAATAATATTCAATAATCTCTCTTTCAGATCCACATGGCAAACCTTCCTGTGCGATTTCTTCTCCATTGTCAGCCTCAACATCGCTAAAATCACTCTCACTCTCACTGGACGCCATGTTGATAATGTCAAAATTGGCGCCAAGAAAGGCCGGAACAAAGGGCCCTCTGGGTACGAGATTGTGTACCAGTTCTTCGCATCTGCCTGCGCGCGCACAACTTTTCCTTTTGTTTGCAGCGTGCAGCGTTTTTTGTTTGCAGTGCGTGATGTTTTGTTGGCAGTGCGTAGCAGTGAGCCCGATGTTTTGTAGCAGTGTGTAACAGTTTTTGTTTGCAGTGCGCCGATTTATTTTGTTTGCAGTGTGCGAATGTATTTTGTTTGCCGTGTGAATATTTTGTTTGCAGTGTGCGAATGTATTTTGTTTGCAGTGTGCGAATGTATTTTGTTTGCAGTGTGCGAATGTATTTTGTTTGCAGTGTGTGAATGTATTTTGTTTGCTTCGTGAATATTTTGTTTGCAGTGTGCGAATGTATTTTGTTCGCAGTGTGATGAATTATATTGTTTGCAGTGCATTTCATTTTGCGAGATGAGTGATTTTTTTTGTAATATGTAGCTAAATTACGTGAAAAGGTCTGTCCCTTATGGGCTTCCGTAGTTTACAACAACACTTAATTGAATTTCCGCTTGCTCTGCGTTTTAAACGCCGTTATTGTCATGGATACATTTGATTGACGTCCACCAAAACGTAGTTTTCGAAAAAGGAAAACATCGTTGGAGGGCTCGTGTGACTGATAACCGCTTTAAGTGTACCTAAAACTACTGCTAAAGTAACCTCTCCCTCCATTCACAACTTTAACAATGTTTAATTTGGGGAGATGCCTTTTCTCGGGAAACTACTTAAGTTTCAGAACGTGCGCAAAACACTAGAACAATACATTGTTTTGATGCATACTGTATATGATGATACGTCGAATTGAACAAGCCCCCCCCCCGGGGGGGGGGGGTTACACCCTATAATGGCCTATACGGGGAGGCTCCGCCCGAAAGGGGTACCTTTTTCACGCTTCAGGTATATGAAAGGGTAGGAATTTCACGAGTCGAAGTACTGTGAAAGGGTAGGGAAATCTGTCATTGAGGTATTTGAAAGGGTCTTTAAAATATTTCGAACACACATACCTTGTGACTTTACTGGTTGAATTTATTGAACGCCACATGAAAATGACAAGAAGACTTCCTGTTTTAGGTCTACGAAAGTGGTATTATTTGTCAATGGAAGGTATACGAAAGGATACCTTTTCTGTCATAAATGGTATATAAAAGGGTAGGGCGTTGGACCTCGGGGCGGAGCCTCCCCATATTAAAATGTGTTAGTACCCCTCCCCTCCCGGGGGAACGAGCATACTACGGATACGATGCGATACGATACGAGTTTATTTTGTCAAATGTTCAAGCAAGCAACCGTGGACAATAATCCTGCTGGTATACGTTGGATCAAACTGGTGATCTAATCGGCGTAATAAAATCAACAGAGAGTATAAAAGCAAGGGCCGATACAACGTAGAATGGTTTTAAGTTTTGTGTACTATATTTCGGCTGGCCAAACCAGCCTTCTTCAGGTACAATGAGAATTTACATTGGAAGGGGTGTTTATGTAGTTATACACCGGAAATACGTAAAACTAAAATGACTGACAGTGTAAAATAAAATACTAGAAAAAAGGTATAAAAAAGATAAACTTATAAGAAAAAAATAACTAATAATTATGTTTCTTCGCGGATGTTAAGACCTTCAGGATCAATTGTTCTGCCTTTTGAAATTAAAAAAGCTTCCCTGGCCTTACGGATTGAGTCTCTGTTAGAAAATATTTTCTCAATGGGGATTAATTGCATGTCATTAGCAGTGTGGTTAGTTAGTTTATTTTGTCACACACTTAGCTATTCAGGTGTGACATTACATAATGAAATTGCACACCAAGCTAGTTTACAGGTATTCCACATAAATCAAATTTAAATACTAAAAACAACAAGTAAGGAAAATGGGTCAAAATCAAGCGTCTTGCTTTCTAATTGCCTGCGTCCGTTTTGTTTTGTTGGCTTCTCAGTTTCAAAACCTCACACCACACTGAAAAATTGAAGATGTGATAAATATAATTGATAAATCATTATCTTTTAACAGTAATGAAAGATCAACTGTGTGAGTGGAATCTCAAATGTTGAAATGTTTATGAGGGTCCAGCTATGCATAATTAACATAACTGTCCTTACATAATAATAATAATAATAATAATAATAATAATAATGATAATTATACAATAATTCTACCTCAATAATAATTTTACTTTTATCCTACTTGTTTATGAACGACAATCCTCTACTTACAAGATGATTTCAGAAGTTGTTTTTTGCTCTTTGAATCGAGGCAAAGTTATTTTTATGGGAATCTAAAGCTCTCACGTAAATCACCATAAAACGGGATGTGTTTTCAGTTTCACTGATTCATCACCCCTACAGATTAAAAAAACAAACAAAAACAAAACAAATAATAGTTCGCGGTGTCAAATGATTTCAGAGTAAAGTGTTCTAGCTACAGCATAAAAGTCAATAAAGCTCCAAGCAGGAGGACAGATTAATAAGTAACTTTAGTTCTTTTCTCTGCTAAATTTTGTAGATTTTCGCAAAATATTCTGTCCCCCTTAGTATTGAATTAGACCTTTGTTTATCCTCAGGTCAAAATAAGCCTTTTAGGACTTTTTATAGACTGATTATTTTCTGAGGGAGATGAAAAGTTTTGACGAGCCCGCAAAAGTGTTTACTGGGCAGCGGGTTTCTCCAATAGCACGTGTGTTGCAACAAACAATATGGCGTTCGAAGAAAGTGCTCATCACAAGGCTGGACCGCTAAAACAGCAAAATAAAACACATAAACACGGTCGACACAGGAGTAAGAGCGAGATTGACAAGAATAACAAAGGTAGTGTAATGTTTTTGCCTTTTTAAAATCATGTGATCTTTATCACACCGTTTTGGCAGCGTCCAGTGTCGAGCTTCAGCTTTGTATACCAATCGGATATAAAGAAATTAGCTCGATTTATTGTCGCTTCTACAGAAAGCAACTTTCTTTGTCTCAACTGACCAGTTGAACACCTAAAAAATCTTTTTTCCCTGCAAACAAGTTAGATCGATAACGGTTACTAAACCTTGGAAAACTAATAATAATTTATTTGCCAGTCACTTCAACAAATACCATGATTTATATTTCCAAAGAAAGAGAGAAGCTGAGTGTTACAAAATTTAGTAATGTATAATTAAGTACAATACACTTAGGTGCATAATGGTTTAAAGGCTCTAGCTCTATCAATTTTGCTTGTGGCTTTTCAATGTCTTGCTTGTGAAATTGTGTGTATAAAGAAAAGGGAGCTTCTCTCAGTTGTATAAATTGTATGCATGTAACAGAAGAGTGAAAAATAATATACCTGTATGACAGAATAGTAAAAATTAATAATAATGTAATTCCATCTACAGTGTAGCTTAAGTGTTGTTTTGATCATAAATGACCATGTATAGTGTAGGATACCCCATCTAAACCAACTGGGCAGTGGTTTCTCCAATAGCACGTGTGTTGCAACAAACAATATGGCATTCGAAGAAAGTGCTCATCACAAGGCTGGACCGCTAAAACAGCAAAATAAAACACATAAACACGGTCGACACAGGAGTAAGAGCGAGATTGACAAGAATAACAAAGGTTAAGTGTAATGTTGTTGCCTTTTTAACATCATGTGATCTTTATCACACCGTTTTGGCAGTGTCCAGTGTCGAGCTTCAGCTTTGTATACCAATCGGATATAAAGAAATTAGCTTGATTTATTGTCACTTCTACAGACAGCAACTTTCTTTGTCTCAACTGACCAGTTGAAAACCTAAAAAATCTTTTTTTCCCTGCAAACAAGTTAGATCCATAATGGTTACTAAACCTTGACAAGAACCTACAATTGTACAGTATAATGTACTCCATCAGGCCAACAACGCTGGCCGGGTACAGCTGTAGCCACCAAGTTTGGACAGGACTCTTTGATCTTACATGTAACACTCGGTACCCTAAAAAAAAGTCCAACTCTGGCAAAAAAATTTTCTTGTTGTTCGAGATCCGAACTTTTCCCAGAAGTGAACTCGACCTGCCCAGTGAAAGGAAATATTCAGGCATTTCTGGTTTTATAGATATAACACTAATGAAAGTCTCAGCAGCTTTATTCACCAAAAATTTAGCTAGACAGTGGTTCCTAATGGCAAGATTTCTGCGGAGCCCCATAAAAAGGCAAAGAAACTTTATTTAATTATACAGTTAGAGTTTAAAGCTGCAAGCTTGTGGGGCCATGTGGGAGAAACGTTGGTTTTTGAGGAGAGGGGAAAACTGGAGTACCCGGAGAAAATTTTTAGGAATCTTCATCATATAATTAATTAACTTATTTAATCAGATAATTGAGAAGTCCAGAAAATCGAGGTCTGGATAAATGAGGTTCAACTGTACACTGTACACCACAGAGCTGTACATTCACATAATTGGGACCAAAGGAAGTTTGAACAGAGGCATTGTCATATTTGCTAATCATTACATACATTATCATGACCTTTCGCATTGTAAGGGAAAATTTGATCACTTAATTGTGCTTTTGATTTACCAAAGAGTATTCGTAAGGAACAAGATTTTAAGAAATTTAAATCTCTGTTAAAAACTTTTCTGTTCAAAACAGCTTATAATTGACTTTTACTTTTATTTTAATTTTAATTTCTTTTATTATACTAGTCAGCACAATTATTTGTATATAATTTCTTACATTTGTATTTATTCTTGTAATCATAATTATTCTTGAGATCATTGTTGTAATTCATTTTTTATATAGATATATACTTTTATATATTTTATACTGTTGTAAATTTAGCGCATAAGATTATATTCATATAGAGTTATGCGCTCTATAAGTATTAAAGATTATTATTATTATTATTATTTGATGTTGGGGGGGGGGAGGGTTCTCGCAGTATACATGACGGGGGCATGTACTTTTTTTGGTCTTAAAAAATACACATACTATTTTCTTGGGTTTACGCATCTCCCAGTGAAAGGATGAAGAGACATTAATGGACATACCAATTTTATTAGCTTATTGATGCAAAATCATGCATTAGCACTGAGTCTATATGAAGGGCTGAGAGCATAACCGACCCAACTGACTTTTAGGGCTTTTTTTCTTTTTTTGGTCCAAATCACCTGAATGTTTGCATGTGGCCTTTGATTCAATAGAACAAAATTGCCCCATATTTTTTTTTTGACCATTTGCCACTCTTTTTCAAGAAAAAGCGTACACAAAAAGGCCCTAAAAGTCATTTGGGTTGGTTATGCCCTTGCAGCCCTTCATTTGATTGATAAATCAGTTTTGAGGTACATGTGCAAGTTTTTGTGTAGGAAATTTTGATGCCAGGTATTTTTTGGGGGTGTAAAATTCCAGGCTTATGTGGTTTTGTGGGTTCGCAATTTGAAGCTCTGGCTCTGTCAGACCCCCTGTTAGTACCCCCCCCCCCCCCCCCCTCAATGTCACTGAACGGTGTACATAAGTATCAGCCATTGTTTAATCTTAAGCTACTGGTCCCGTACAGGTATAGGTATGGATGTTGTATTCATTAGCCCTTACATACAGTGAAGTCTGAATGCTTAGGGATATTCATATCAATTACTCATATTTTACAGTGGTGTAATTTATGCTCTACCCTTAGGTCGCGTTGGAGTGAAAATTGTGTCGAAGAAAACTCGCCAAGCTGTAGGAAAAGCAAATCGTAGACACCAGGTATAATCAGCGTACAAGTTACTTTTGCTAGGATCTCACTAAACAAATTTCTATTATTGCATGTATTTGTTGTGGTGAAACTGATTTCTGGTGGACACTGTAGTTTATTGTCATTATTATTAATTGTTTTAGGACCATGCGCCTGCAGAGAATTGATCCATGTATAGTATGTTGTTATTGGCACTTTCATCACTAATTTTGTCAATGTAAACTGGTGGGGAACATTGTTATTTTAATGGTTGGCAAACTAACAATATTTGCCAGTCACTGCAACAAAATAATACCATGATTGATGATATTTGGAAACAAATAAAAGAGATAAATACAAAAATTTATTTTTGGATTTATATTTCCAAAGAAAGACAGAGAAGCTGAGTGTTACAAAATAAGTAATGTATAATTAAGTACAATACACGTAGGTGTATAATGGTTTAAAGGGTCTAGCTCTACTAATTTTTCTTGTGGCTTCTCAATGTCTTGCTTGTGAAATTGTGTGTAATCTATAAAGAAAAGGGAGCTTCTCTCAGTTGTATAAATTGTATGCATGTAACAGAAGAGTGAAAAAATTAATAATATACCTGTATGACAGAATAGTGAAATTAATAATAATGTAACTCGATCTACAGTGTAGCTTAATTGTTGTTTTGATAAAAAATGACCATGTATAGTGTAGGATACCCCATCTAAACCAACTTAGCTGTATAATAATTGTATATTTATAAATTACATGTATGCCAGCTGATGATAATTTATGTTGATCTGACCTTTAACTTTATCAGTCAACTGTTTTTAAGAAGGATACTGTTTAGAATAGATTATTTACATGTATGTGTGTAATGTGCACATTGTACATGTAATATTTTTTGATAATATGATCACCTTGCTTATTACACTGTTCATGTAAGTCTTCTGAGTTCATAAATACCTTTAGTTACTTTTAATTTATATACAGGTGTACAGGTGTATGTCTAGCGTTACTGCATGTACTACATGTACTTTATATTAATAGTACATAATATATAGAGGTGTTCACTTGAAGTAAACGAAAAGAGCCATTTTGATATTAATTTATACTAATGTATATGTACAGTGTAGCTATAGCATTGTTGCTTAGTCTTTATGGTGTCATGTTTCTTTTCAATCTTACTAATTTTAGGCCAAACAGATACGAGAAAAAAGAAGAGAGGAAGTGTTGGAACAAAAAAGGAAAACTGGAAAGCATGGGAGCCCACCACATCTTATTGTAAGTGGAGCTTCTGATCTACAAACTGTTAAATTTACACTTACAGCACATTGTAGATATGCAGTAAAGAATTGTTACAGTGGGGAATCTTACATGTGTGTGTTTTGCAAGTTTTGAACAAGTGCAAAAATAGAGAAAGAATGAAATAATCAAGAACTGTGCACGGAGTAATGGAAAGAAAGATAATTCATGTAACCTTTCAAGGTATTAAAAGATACATGTACCACAAAAGGAGATTCATGACCATATTCATGGGTGTATTGCCTGACATACTCACAAAAGATGGACACCGCGATTGCACCACATGGTGAACCATGGGAGGATAAGAGGAGTATAGAGAGACCATTGAGATGCTGGTACATTGACAGTGTTGCGTTTTGTGCCATTTAAGGCGTGCAAGAGTACAATCTGTGGGCAGAAGGCTACACTGTACATTCAACAGTTATGGTGGAGAAGACCTGACTGTATCTGTGTGTAGGGATCTAAATCATGCCCATGCAGGTGTACTGTGCATTCTTCACATGTACAAGTCATCACGGTTACGTTGTTGTTCTAAAAAAATATCCAATACATGCTCTCCCCATGGAAAGATTAATTTTTTGGTTGACATAATTTTTTTAAATCATTTAATTGAAGGGCTTGGTGGAAAACTATGCTAAGTGGATTTTTGGATGTCTTTTTTCTATTTTGCTAAAAAATTGCTGATTTTTTGCATACAGGCTTGTTTTTATGTGGTTAACATTGCCCTGTATTTTTTCCCTGTTTTACGCTTAGTCTTTGAAAAAACACGGGCCAAAAAACGTGTTCACCCAAAACTCCACTGAGCATAGTTTTCTACCGAGCTCTTCAATTATTTATCATATGTGACCCTCCACGGGAAAACAGGGATAAAGGTGATAGCACGCTCACAACACGCTAACACAGCACGCTTAGTGTGTCCTAAGACACACTTTATGCGCATATTTAATTCGTTGAAAAATAAAGGACGAATTAGGTTTTGTTTAGGATATGTTAACACGCTAAACCTTTTGTTGGATTTGCGTGCTAAACCTTGACACCCTTAGCGTGCGAGTTTGCACGCTTAAACACACTACAGCACACTAGGGCAGAAAGAAAAATGGCAGAAATGTTTCAATATGTTCTCCAAATACCATATTTTTATTAAGTTTAACGTAATGAATATAAATTCTCACAAAGAAAGAAGAAAATCAACTTTGCAAGGAAATCACTATAAGCGTCCGATCAGACGGCGATGAAAACAGAAACGCTATCAGAAAGAAAACTTAACAGATTGATCACCTTTTAAATAAAATCTAAGTGATGTACTTGAAATGGAAGAATTATTATGACCTTTCATATTTTCTTACTTCGCCGTCCGGTGTGCAAGATTGCCGTTGCTTTATCCGCGGTCGTGATATTTTTGCCACTAATTGACTCATAAAAACACACACACAAAAAATGCAAAAATATTATCAAACCATCGCTAGCCAGTATACGTTTATTGTCTTATTATCATGGAGAGTTCAAGAACGGAAGTTTCGTATTTGCATGTCATGTCGGAAGATGTCCAAAGTTTTGATGAAGTTGCCGAGTTATACTTTGAAGCGCGAGACAATGTTGACAATGAAGAGATCGAAGAATCACCGTGGGACGATGAGTCAGAGAGCGACGAAGAATCCAGTGACGATGATTCAATATGCATTGACAGCCTGGAAACAGACTTATGCACATGTCATCGGCTTCCCCGTGGGGTCGATCCCCGGGCCTACCAGGGAGATATGTGGGGGAATACAAGGAGATGGATGGGATTCTTTGCCCGAGGGTAGGAGAAAATCTTGACATTGTTTTACGATCAAAGATTAGGGGGTGGGGGAATTCACAAGTTTGAAAAGGATGTCATGGGGATTTTCAGCTGAGAGACACCTCACCCATGGGACTTTGTCTTGAGAGATTCCCCGACCCCCCAGGGAAATTCCTCAAGTTTGCATCACTGATTTTACAATCCCCCTGGTTAGCCCGGGGGTCGACCCCCGTGCATTATCGGAGAAAGCGAAAATAACTTCATTCCGTCAATAATACGTGCAACTGTAAATTCAGCGAAAAGCGCTGGCCATCAATCAAATTGCACGTGCAGAATTCTGTAAATTTGCATATGTGCGAGAACTTTTCGAACATTCCGCAGTAGCAGATGCACATGTAAAATTGGTCTTTCGGTTAAAAAGATTGTATTTCTTTGCTAGTTCTTTTTTACTGCTGATATTTTGTGGGTAATGGATAGAACTGTTTTGATAAAGTAACCTTCTCGCCGCCGCCGCTGCCGCCGCCTGTTGGCAGGGAAATAACTTTCAAAACAATTCCACGGAAGCGAGTTGGAGTGGTTTTCTTCGCTTCAGTTCGGGACGATTAAATATGCATTTGCACTGAAAGGCATTGAAGTTTTATGGCGCTTAATACAACGTTTAGATCGACTCATAAGTCATGTATTCTTTATTCGGTAAAGCAAATGAAAATATGTAATTGATGAAACACTCCAAACTCGCCATCAGATCAGAAAAGATTCGACGAATTGCCTGACCTGATCCTCTTCATTGTCGACTATTTACGTTTCTTCTGAGTAGGGAGGTTCGATGGATAGGTCGAACTCATAATCGAAAAGGAAATTTGTAGCGGATTATCCGCCATGCTTGAAACTGCTTTGGGCTACTTATTCAATCGTCGCCTCGTGGAAGCCGCCGGAAATTTGATTGACGGAAGCAAAAAATGCAGTTCTTGCTTGAGGTTTGAGCTTCAAAGTTTGTGTGTTATTGAAAACTGCAGTAAACTTAGACGAATCTAAACAAATCATATCAATTTTTGTTGCTCGATGTTTTCTTTTCAGGAGTGCTCGATGGAGCCGATCTGCAAAATAACCGCTCTGCAGGCCGATTTTGGGCTGGCTGGCAAAATGTTTGCTGAAATAAAAATCTTGCTGGCAGTGTTATTTTAACGAAATCGTGCTAGAATTTGTGTCCGTAATGAGTCTTACTGGCTGACAGGAATCAAAACACGTTATTTCTGGCAGTTGTCTTATTTCAGTTTTCATGCTGGCTGAGAGTACTGAGGGCGCACTTTTATCTGTGTGAGATTGAAAATAAAGTTAATGAAAAACAAACTGTCCTTGGGCTCGTAACGCAACTTTCAAGATTCTCAACGTATTGAATAGCATGTGCTGTCAGTTGGCTTCGTATTTTGGTGGATTTTTATCTGCGAGATGGTAGGACTTCGGGGAAAAAACCAAAAGTAAACAACACGGGATACAGATAGAAGCCTACTGTCCATCTTGGGAACGGTCTGACATCCAAAATAAACCATTCGACACATTTTGCCCAAAAATTAAGTTAAAATCAATACTTAGCTGGCTGGGTATTTTTCTTCCTTACGCGACTGCTGGCTGGCAAACTGGACAGATTCCACCCGTGCTGGCTGGCATTTCGTGTTTGTGGCATTTTCAACTTTGCTGGCTCGTTGAGAAACGATACGCTCGTAGCTGGCTGGGATTTTTTTTCTCAAACGTTTTGCTCGCTGGCATTGAAGAGCGGTTATTTTTTTTGCCAGGAAAGTTAAATATTAACGAAGATTGACAGGGGGACACTCAGCTAGTGTTTAGTATATCGTACGATAAAAATTATCAGAAAAGGTCGTTGGGTACTCCTGTCTTTTAAATCCAAGAGGGGAAATGGAACTGTGGGTTCAGCACGCATTAGTCAAGCTCGGTCAAGTGTTGTTCCTTCCGGCTGACATACTAGTAAAAAGTTGAGTTCGAGAATTGAGCGACAGCAAACAAAAGTTTAGATACGTTGTCGATCTACAATCAAATCCGAGAAACTTTAAATATGCGGCCATTTCATGGACAGTGAGTTTCACAGAACGGTAAGTAATTGTTTGCATCGCTAATCTCTGTTTTTTTTTTTCGGAAACTCTTTCAGCACGCTAGTTAAATTTTTTAAAGTTACACCTCGCACGCTAAGCGTGTTGTGTTATTTCGCACACTAACCGTGTTCTCGCACGCTAGCTTTTGTTTTCGAACCATAACACGCTTCTTTGTTTGGCTTCATTGTTCGTGTGCACACGCTTTATTGTTTTAAGAAACAAAGAAGTTTGCTAATGTAGTGTGCTCCTGAACACACTTTAAGCGTGCTAAAGCCAATTTCTTTTGTTTTAGAGTGGAAGCATGTTGTGAGTGTGCTATCACCTTTATCCCTGTTTTCCCATGGAGGGTCACATATTTATTCATTCTTTCAGGCTATCATTCCATTGTCATCCCACTGTAATGTTGATAAAGCTGTGCAGTTATTCAGGGAGTGTGATGGTGATGGAGCTCTTTATCCTTCAAGAAATGCAGTTACCCTAGTGTGAGTGCTGTATTAAATCTGTTCATCTCATGTGCAGTGCATGACTGCAGTGCTACAGATAAGGGGAGGATCTCAGGTCAAAAACCCTACAAAGTCAGTTACATGACCCATAGCAAAGAATCGAAACTACCCGTCCCGCTGAGACACTAAATAATATTTCTGACAACATATTCCAATTAGTGTGACCTTAGCAAGCATTTATTTAATGAAAAACTGAACTTAAATAAAAAAATCAGCCATTGAGGAAAATTAATATATACACAAAGACATATATCATATACGAGAGTTAAAGCTCTCAAACTACAAATGCTAATAAAAGATTGTCGCAACCACAACCATGAGAGGAGTCCATGCAGGCCTGTCATGACTGTCATATTAATAGTAACTATTCTTTGAGTTGAGTTGATAAAAGTGGGTGGCCATTCAAAAAAACCTGGTTCTCTGGCAGGCGGTTTTTCTTGAGGCTTTGCCACTTGCTTTCAATGGCTCTGCCACCACCTTGACGTACGTACTGCATGGCTACAATATACCACCAGCCACGCAGACTACATGACCCAGCGAATTAATAGTGGGAATTACATGTAGTTTGGTGGGAGCAGTGGGAGTTTGATCCATTGGAATTCCTTGCTGACACCCTGCCTTAAAATTTACCTGGAATCCTGGATTGATGCATAATATTGTTATATACATGTATCAGCTTCCACTGCACCTTGGTTTTGATTAGTCGTAAGTGACTTTATGGGTACAACATACCATACAGTGTACATTTTTTAATTTTATAAAACATGTTTCGATGTTGCAAACATCATCATGCCAGTTACAATGTTTGAAAAACCATTGTTAATGGCTAATAACAACTAAGCGAAACATGCATACCTGTAGTTATGATGAAGTGCCCAAAAAAATTTGATAACAGTCCTCCGGATTTTGGGGGTAAATGTACCAGAATGTTTGTACTGTAGGTGAAAAGTAAGTGTTCTACATTTAGTTTAACAAAATTAATGTGTCAGTTCATTTTAATATGACCTTAACAGGCTTTACAAGGTCAATACATAAACGGAAAGTGACTAAGATGGGATCATGAAAATTACATTTGCCCAAAAGTGACTAAGATGGGGGTAGGGGTTAACTGAGAGGCCAGCGACACATACCCAGCCAAAATTTATTTTACCCAAGTGCACCCCCCCCCCCCCACCCCCACCAGGACAGTCATATTTGAAGGCCTCGGAGCATAACCATCCTATGTCGAATTTTGAGTCGTTTTTCGATTTTTCTTGGATTTGTCTGAATTTCTGTATGTGAACTGCAATTCGATGGAAACACATTGTATGGTATTTTTTTGACTGATTCATCCAGAATCCAGAAATGCATTTTTTCTTACGTACACCAAGAAACCAACCTTCCATGGGAGTGGTTTGCAAGTTGCATTACATCTTCTTTCAATCGAATTGCAGTTTACATGCAACAGTTCGGGCAAATCCAGGCAAAATCGAAAAAACAACCCAAAATTCGACATAGGATGGTTATGCTCCGAGGCCTTCATTTGTTCTCCCCATTTGATCTCAGTTAATTATGCATGTCTCACCTTGTTGTAAAAGTTCCAACAATTTTTTTCATCCTTTCTAATACTTTGTAACTCACACAAATATGTTATCAAAATTTTTTTGCTTAGTTGTAATTAATTTTAGTATACCAATGGTATATAGTCCATGAATAGCAGACAATGATGTCGCTGGGATATTTTCATGGAAACCACGTGAAGGGTTAAAATATTTCGTTCAAGAAAAACGAATTTTTTTAGTAGAATCTACAAACAACATTCTAAAAGTCGCAAACGAAGGAAAAATTTCGAAAGACGAAAAAAATGTTTCTCGCGATTTGTCAACGGGGAAATTTCATACGATAACAGAGACGAGCAGCATGATTGGTAAGTGTAGACATTCGGACAGCGCGTTAGTCTAGTGTGCATTTCAACACGGTGTGCCATTTCACTCGCTAAGTGTGTCATTTCGCTCGCTTAGTGTGTTATTTTGCCTGCTGTTTTTGTTTTCCAAATCCTGACACGCTGCTTTGTTAGAATGATCATGCTCCTTTGTTTTTTCCGTACGATATGAGAAAAAAGAAAATTTTAATGAGAGCATGATCATTGTGACTCGCTGCTAGCGTGTTAAAGAAATTTTCTTTTGTTTAGCATATTAAATTAGCGTGCCCGTGTTATCACCTTTTTACCTGTTTTTCCATGGAGGGTCACATTTTATAACTGATGATGATGTTTGCAACATTGAAACATGCCTTACAAATAAAAAATGCCGTTCGGTAGTATTTTTAAAAGCTACAGCTATATTATGATGTTATCTTAAGTAGTACAGTATTAAACTGCGTGTTTGCATTTGGTAGTAAACATGTACATGCATGTATGAAGTAAAATTCTTACCACAAAATGTGCCTGACAAGTGTCTTAAGCCCGTTTTTTTTTTCTTGTTCTCATTAGTTCTCAACAACTCAAGCAAAGATTTTCCTTCCTTCAGTTGAAATATGGAGACCTATATGCTATTCTGGATGCAGTGAAGGTTTGTGTGTATTAATTGATGAGCAACAACCTATTTTCTTCTTCTTAATTTTTTTAAGGAATAATTTTCAAACTAGTTTCAGGTATTTGTGTTTTCCTTCATATTGCATTACAAAGGAAAACACAAATGTACATAAAATTAAATCAAACTGGCCTGAAATTTTTGAAACCAAGACCAACTTTAAAGTACAAAGTACAAGACTGTACATAATAGAGCGGTTTTCAATTGAGTGTTGTAAAACCTAAACCAAAGCAATTACTCTAACCAATCACTACAGAAGTAAGCAGTGCAACAAGCCAATCAGAATTCAAAGCTATTACATGTAGCCAGCGCAAAGCGCAGGAAAATATGCACATGCAAACCACAATTGGTTTTGGTTTTGCTTCTCATTGGTTGAGAAGGTGGAGCGAGTTTTCCTGGTCAATCACAGAGCGAAGCAATGCAAAAGCAAAGCAAAACCATAATTACTTTCAACACTCAATTGAAAACTGCTCTATGAGCACTATCATGATAACACATTATTTTGGTAGTGTAGGTTTAGCACAGGTACATTTCATTGAGGTGACACTGATCGATTTTTTAACTGTCCAACATACATGTAACTCTGATCTACTGATGATTGATTATCCGGACTTGCCAGGACTAGAGCATTTAGCCCAGATAACTGAGAGTCTGGATAATTGAAAATATGAATTTTAATGAGACAAAATACTAAACTGAATCAATATTATTATGGAATTGGAATTTAATGCGAAAAGTGCACTGTATCATAAATTAAAACAAAGTTCATGCAAACAGTTTGGTCTAAAACGTTCACTTTGTGGAAGGAAAACAAACCTGTTTTAAGTGCTCTTTTCAATGCCTGAATTAAAAGCTAGTAAAATAATCATAATCTCTTATGATAGTTTCTACTGTGATCTTCATTGGGCCTTGTTAATATTCATGAAAAAATCTGGGGCCAGAGGAAATAATCCGGATAATTAAGAAGTCCAGGTAATCGTGGTTCGACTGTAATATCCTTTATTGTTTTCCTAGGTTGCAGATTCTTTGTTGTTTCTACTATCAGCTACACACCCTGTGGACTCCTTTGGTGAAAAGTGTTTGTCATGTATCTTTGCACAGGGATTACCAACCTCCTTTCATGGGTTACAGGTATAATGAATTGAACAGCAAACATTCTTATTGTCGTAAAAGCTCTGTTAAGCCCCCCTTTTCTATTAACCCCCCTCTCTAATAAGCCCCCTGTTTGGAAATTCTTTTTTTGTAATAAGCGCCCCTCTCTAATAAACCCCCTCCCCCTTTTGGGACATGAGATTTTGTAATTAGTTACTCCTAATTCCTCTTGTGAAATCAACTACATGTGGCCCAATGGGTTTGTTTTTTAACAAATAATACACTCAAACACGTAATACTGTTTGCTGCTCTTTGTTAGATTTAAATAAAATTTTACTGTAGTTGTCTGAGTTTTGTACAAAAACTGTTTTAAGATGAAAACAGAGTGTTTAAGATTTGAAATAAGCCCCCACCCCCCTCTTTATTTTGCCCCCCTCTCTAACAAGCCCGCATTAAGGAGACCTGAAATTGAATACATGTAAGCCCCCTGGGGGCTTAATAGAGCTTTTGCAGTATGATAAAATTACATCCTTCATTCTTTTAGCACACTTCACTCTTGTTATGAATGTGCCACCTGTCAAAATTATATATTCCATTTTGAAGATATTACATAGCTGCACAATGATACGAAATTTCTCTTCGAGTGTTGAAAACTATTTTACTGGTTCACTGGTTCACTTCACTGAAATTTTGCAGCTCTCAGTGGCCATGGAATAGTACCCAAGTACCCACATCCCACAAGCTTTACATTTTCACTGGTTGTTTTATTCATATGTTGGTATTTGAGCCTGAGCATTAGCTATGCGATGCTGATGAGGCCTAACAAGGCTGAAACAGCTGTCCAATTGGCTGCAAATGCTTAGGCTCAATCTTTGATTTGGGGTAATGCCCGCTACCATGTGGCCTTAGTGCCCTTAGAGTGGCTTCAGCTTACCAGATCACTTTAATTTGTGAGGTTAAACCTTGTCACTACAGCCACATCCCACAAGCTTTATATTTTCATACCTAACAAATACTTTACTTAGGGTTTAGATGAAATACCAGCAAAGAAAAGGAATGATGTAAAGAAGAGTGTGCAAAAGATTGTGGAGAAAAGGTACAGCACCAAGGTGCTGCAGATTAGTGGGCCTGAACCATCATTTAACATTGTTTTGTAGGAGACCAGTATAAAAAAAGTTAGTATTTTTGTAGAGTTTGTTATGGACAGTCTAGTGACTGAATTTCTTTGCAATTATACAATATTCATGTTTGTTCAATGTAAGTTTGTTTATCAAGCAGTTCATCTAGTAAACCCAGTGTTTGGTTAATTTTTTGTGAAGGATTATTGAAGAGCCCGCTGGAAAAACATCCAAAGTGATCACTTTTTTTTACTGTTTTTTTTATTTTACTCCAAACCAACTGAATTCAGTTTGGAGCAAAATAGAAAAAAAAAAAAATAAAATAAAAAATCACTGAAAAAAGTCACTTAAAACGTTTTTCCAGCCTTCTCTTCAATTACTTATGCATTCGTGCACAGAGTCACCTTGAAATTATATTGACACACTTTTCATGCTTCAGATTTCCAAGGGATAAAATTTATGGACTTGAAACGACACAGGTGAGGTGCTGTGTTTGTTGTTCAGTAACACTTTCATGTACATTAATAGTAAGTCTTATCGTCGTCCAGCTCTCTCATTAGAATTGAGGCTTTTAGTTTTATCATAAAATAAGTAGTTAGTAGGCTTTCCCATGTGGGTCATTATCCCCTTCTTCTGTCTTCTGTCTTCTGTATATGATTTTATCTTCTGTATCTGTTTTCCTATTGATCAGCATTAATTATTGACACTTTTGATGGTTTGTTTCCCAGGATGCTCTTGTAGCGCTTAGACTAATATCCAATCAGCACCAAAGGGTCATCCATTTCCGGGATAGGCGTCCTCACATTTTAGCAGAAAGCATGACGTATGAACCAAACAGTGAAGTCACAGATGTCCCCAGAGGAACCCTGAAGGTGTGTGGCTTTGTGCGAGGGAGGAGCCTTTGTGTCAATAGACTGGTTCATTTGCCTGGGTATGGAGACTTTCAGATGTCACAGGTATGCGACAATGTGCCCCATTAATAAAATTATACTACAGCTTTTACATTTATGTACATGTAGAAACGTTGATTGGCGCTTCAGAGTTGAGGTTTCTCAGTTGAAAACCACTGCCAACCAATATGGCGAGCCATAAGTCCAGGCACCCATTCTCAATTAAGTCCTCTGCATACTTATTTCAAATTTTGTCCGTTTGTTGTTTCTTGTTTGTTTACTGTTTTGTTTGTTGAAAACATCTCGGAAACTGCTGACAGTGCTGCTCGATCTTGGGCAGCTGCGCTGGTTTCGAAAATGTAGGCTACACATACAGTGCCGGACAGAAGTAGCGCAGCAAAGAACGCTATAGGCAGAACGCGCTCCTCAAGCCTTCTCCTTCGCGTTCCGCTTGTGTTCCCTTTGCTTTCAGCAAGCGTTACAGTTTAAAATGGATCTCA
>JAEMWC010000071.1:1102500-1135000 GCA_016490735.1 Pachyseris speciosa
TTTTTCGTGGCTTTATTTTCCCGCCTAATGAGCGGCAGACGCAAAATTGTGAGAAATGGTCTTATGTCAGAAACAATACTGCCGCTTAAAATATGCGCATCATGCGCCTTAAAAGGCCTACATTTTTTGGTATTATTAATGAGTCCGCAGGGGGATACTGAGGAGAATAAATAAATTCAAAATATCTTTTGGGATTGTTGTATCTCAAACAGAGGCCCTTGAAGAGAAGAAGGTACTCAGGAGGGTCCCCAAGGGTACATCAGATTATCAGGCAGCTTGGATCACAAACAGTGATGATGAGCAAGATGCTGACGATGATGACGGCAATGAGGACGATGATGAGTTCCTTGAAGAAATGGCAGAAGGCAGCGACAGCGATCATTCTATGGTAAGTCACTTGCGATTTTGTTTTACCATATTTCCCCATTAATCGCTCGTTTGTCCCTTCCTTCCGTCGGTCAGTCGAGGGCCCTTGAACAATTAATTAGAAACGCAGCGACAACAGCAAAGTGTCTTTTGCATTAATGAGTTGCTGATAGGAGCCTTTAAGTACAGACACAAATTGCAGACTTTTCTTTGGATGAATGCTCCACATTGACGATGATGCTTCTCTTTTTCCTGCAGTATACAGTAATTAGACTTGTTTTCACCGAGAAAAAGAATAGAAAACCAAACAAAAGGGAATTACTCAGTTCAAGGAATTATAATGGCAAAAACGTAAATAACTCAAGGATTTCAGTTTAAAGTGTTTATTATTCTTGCTCTTTTTGTCTTTCACAGAAGGATGGAGATGAACAGTATGATACAGTAAGTTGCAAATCCATTCAAGCCTCGAAATAAAGCGGCTGTCGCCTTAACTCTTGTTTCAAACGCAAAAGAGATTTAGATTTGAGCCCATAATATTTAGTGTTCGTTTTATTGTAGGTGAGCTTAGCTGGTACCGAAGCAGATGATCATAAATATGACGAGAGCATTGATGTGGACGAAGATAGAGAACAGTAAGTGGCATGGTGTTACACTTGTGGCATTAGAATGACTGTTAGTTAATTACAGTATCCAACTATCCCTGGCCGCGTAATCTGAGAAACATTTGTTTAACTTATAAAAAGACGCAGTTACTCTATTTTCGTCTTGTTAGAGACGGGGTAGTTTTATTAATAAAAGGGTAATAAGAAGCATTTTGTGTATGTCAATGAGCGGAGCCAGTTAATAATTGAACAACATTTTTTATCTAAAAAAATACCCTATGAGTCGACAACAAACAACTTCATCCCTGATTTCTAGGGACTTACTATGATTTGTGTAGCTGAAGCAATTGCTTGCACGGTGTAAAGTTTGACTGAGTGTTGAGATGCCTGCTTGTGTCCTTTTGCATTTGGTGTCTCTGTGTTGGCTGCTTTTGTGTTTGTAACTGTTTTGCTTTGTTCTTTCTTACATCTTTCTTTGTGGTTATCGTAGGCTGGAAAAAATGCGAGCAGAAAGAGAAAACGAAATGTTTCCAGACGAAATGGACACGCCTCTCGACCAGGCTGCCAGAGTGAGATTTCAAAGGTGAGGCCTGCCATTGGAAATGTAGCCTGCAGTGCAGGCGTATTTCGGGCGCACGAGTGCACATTTTCGTATTAGGGCGCCATCTTGGATTTGGTAACTGTGGAGGGTTGGGGCAAGGAAAAATTTGCCGAGGGAGTAGGCGCGAGGTGGGAAAAACGGGCGTGGGGGGAGGGGGAGGGAAGGCGAAAAATACGCCTGCCCGCAGTGTTTGTTCGCTTGCAGAACCCGTACACCAGATAGACGGGGTCTCTGATTGGTGCGGTAGATTGCAAATTGATCGATAGCTGTCAATCTAAGATAGTTTTTCTTCCGGCCGTTCTTTCTGATTTGCAGAGATAATGGCGGACTCGCTAAGCTTTGATGCTGCACTCGAAGAAGCGCTTTTATTTCTCTCTTAGCTAGGTATGTCGCGTGAATTACGACCTGAGCAAAAGGAAGCCATTTCGACCCTTGTTCATGGAGGCGATTTATTAGCAGTTCTTCCGACGGGCTTTGGGAAAAGCCTCATCTTTCAGTTGTTGATTCGTGTGAAACAAATATTATCGTCGAAAGCTGCGTGTGTGATTGTTGTCTGTCCGCTCAAAAGCATCGTACAAGATCAGTTAACGGAAGCATCTTCAATGGGTTTGACGGCGACATCACTAGCTAGTGCTAGATTAGAAGATGTTGAGAATTGTAAATACCAGATAATCTTTGCGTCCGCAGAGGAAATATCAGCTAAGCCTTTTCTCTCTTCCCTGAAAAAGAGCAGTTCACCATTGCACCAAAACCTTGCTGTAATAATTGCCGACGAGTCACACACTGTTGAAACGTGGACCGGACAAAGGTTTGATTTTTCTCTTACGTTTCACGTAAAATGGGGGTGGAAGGCCTACACGTCTCCTACTCACATGTTTGCCGCTTCTATCTCGGTCTTTTGACCCATTAAGTATGTTTTCAGCGTTCTTGTTAGCGACTAAATGAAACCATGTGCTTAAATGTCGCATACTTGATCTCAAAGGTCACTTCTGGGTTACAAGTTTCAACGCCTGTTTGTTTGAACCCTTGTTGTTTCTGTTTAGCGACTGTGGATTTTACGCCCTTTGAGGCATTTTTATCTATGTTTGGTTTGGCTCATTTAAGTGATTCCGGAGACGGTACAGCCAGTTATCTTTGTAAGGATAGGAGTTTGAGCCGTGTAATAATCTGTCTTGCAATTTTTGTTTTGCCGGGCCCAGCCGTTTGTATTTGCAGCAAGATGGTGTGCTTCTCTCACGGCTTTTTGTCTTTCGATCCTTTCTTTAGCACTGTAGCTTCTTAGAGAGCTATGCAGCACCCTGGAATAGATCGTTTAGCTTTAGTCACGGCTGTGCTTTTATCGTCGTTTCCGCGCTCCGCTCTGTGACTGAAGTTTTTGTTGCGGGAGCTTAGTACTTTCCTCCTTTTGTTAATGCCAGTTTATGATAGGCAAGACCATGGTTTCGATCCTCCCTTGTGGATCTCATCAGTTGCCGGGAATGGCTTGATTCGAGTTGCTCTTTAG
Organism: Pachyseris speciosa; assembly: GCA_016490735.1. Taxonomy (NCBI): domain Eukaryota; kingdom Metazoa; phylum Cnidaria; class Anthozoa; order Scleractinia; family Pachyseridae; genus Pachyseris; species Pachyseris speciosa. The sequence continues at coordinate 1,105,574 of JAEMWC010000071.1, forward strand.
GCAACGTCGTTCTTTTTGTGAGAATGACAAAGCATTCTGTTTGGCATAAGTTTTCGCTTGTGCTTTTATACCCACTAGGCGGATCGAAAATACTGGATTTCTATTGGCTTTCCAGGTTGCCAACTGTGAACTGCGGTTTTCGATCCTTTCATGTTTAAAGCTAGTACATCTTTCCGCTTGTGCGACAATGTATGAAATTTCTAGCACTTCGTTGGTTTCGTAGAGTTGTTGAGATGTCTAATTTAACGCACATGATTTCCGCGTAAAACGCAGTGTAAGTGCTTTCAATGTAGTGCGCGTTGTCTAGTTTCCTCCTGAACAATGTTTACCAAGTGCTGCTATGTAATTTCTCACACGCAACAGGACGGGGCCTTCCTGAACTAAATCAATCACGTAAACAACGTTTCCCACACGACTACAAACTTCTGCTAACACAACTCCAAGGCTGTCCTTCCTCTGCGAGGGTTTAAAAAGATTTTCCGACGATGAGTACACTTGTTTGCCGGGAATGTTTCCAAATTTCACTTTAAAAGAGCTTTTGCAAATCCTACAGCTGTCGCTAGGACGTCTTTCCGACATAATTTCACTCGCATACTCGCTCGCTCGATTCCTGTTTTTCACAGACTTGACAAATACACGTGCGTCGATGTTTTTGTCGGAAGTAAATTTTTGGCTTCCGGTAGAAAAGAAATAGATTTTCATTGGCTGCTTACACATTTCCGGAAAGGCGATCAAGCGCTACTAATTAGGGGGCGTTCAACAATTTCACAGGCTTTGCGGGCAGGCGTTATTTCACGTGCCCCACCCCTTCGCCCTCTGCCACTTCGCCTTCTGTCCCAACCCTCTACCGGTCAAGCAACAATCCAAGATGGCGACATCGAAAACCTCGTCTGTCGTTCTGTTCCAAAATAACGCCTGCACTGCAGGCTATTGGAAATGTAGAGTGTCCTATCAGTTAGAAAAGACTTCGTATATTTATTTATTTCGTATCATTTGTGTAACGGATGAGCAAAGGGACAAACAAACTGCTTGATGGTCGGTCGGTCGGGTTATTGTTTGGTTGGTTGGTTGGTTGAACACTGGCGACAGAATGCGCTGCAAAGTGTGTGATTTAGAAGTGTTTGATTATCATACGGTAGCTTCTTCTATTTTCTTTGTAGATATCGTGGTTTGAAGAGTTTTCGTACTTCACCTTGGGATCCCAAAGAAAATCTCCCATCAGATTACGCGAGGTAAGCCTTGTAATGTGACCTGTCTGATGCTGAAAACAAAGATTTGAGAATACAGAACCTTGTTGTGCCTTTCCTGATAATGTAGGCTTGTTTTTGTACATGTACCAGCTCTTATTCTCCACGGAAGTTTTGAATATCTTATCACGATAAAATCTTCGCGTCCACTTCGCCGGCAACCACTTTTTCACTGAAACCTTTAGTTTTACATTTTTACTATTGGGTAATCTCTAAATATTCCATCTTCACAAATTCAACGAACTAACAGAGCAGAGCGAACTGCGCTTTGGAAAAACTGAAGTGCTATGAAAACGGACGGGGAGCCAACCAGTTAATTTTTTAGCTTTTGTTTGTTTGTTTTGTTTTAGTTTCATTTCGAATGACTGGCGAATTTTCGTCATTATACTTGTAGGATTTTCCAGTTTGAGAACTTTAACAGAACGAAGAAACGCGTCTTTGAAGAAGACGATGTTGATGGAGCACTGGTAGGATTAGTTGCTAGAAGAGCAAACTAGTAAATCCACTGATCCCTCCATAAAGCAACGCTAATGACCGATCGAGTTTGACGATTGTGTTAGTTTTGATTTTCTTTTTCCACTGATTGTACTAACCCCAAAAATGAGGTAAAGAGTTACAATGCTCGCGCTTGAATTGAAGATGACGTAACTTTTAAAGGAAACCTCCACTCTTACAACAATTTCACGCTAAATTGTTGGAAATAATTACTAGCTTCCAAATTTTGCTTAGAAACTTGGATACAACATTTAAGTGTACAAAAAAATCGATATCATTATCGCCTATTTTCGCTTTCAAATTTCTCGGGTGCGGCCATTTTGGATTTGATGACGTAATGGTTGCAGCTATTGTCAGGAAGCAAATGAAGCAGCAGATCCTTTATGTTAAACAATAGGGCAAGCATTACATGTCATCAAATCCAAAATGGCCGCGCCAGGGAAATTTAAAGGCGAAAATAGGCGATGATGATATCCATTTTATTTTTGTGCACATAAACGTTATATCCACGTTTCAAAACAAAATTTTAAATCTAGCAATTATTGCCTACAATTTAGCGTCAATTTGTTGTAAGAGTGGAAGTTCCCCTTAATACCAGTTACTCTCCTACTTTGAACGTTTTGAGTTTTGCATTAAAAAAAAAAACCTATTTGTTCGCTGTAGATAGCGTGAGATTCTATTTACGTGACTCAGGACGCCTTCTCTTGACGTCACTCCCCTCTACCGCATTGGATCTTTTCCTTGTGTGACGTTTCGTATTGTTGGTTGCTTTTCTAATTACAGCCAGGCTGGTACGTGTCCATCCACATCATCAATGTCCCGCGTTCTTTTATAGGTAAGAGTGATATGTTTCGTTTCATTTACATGAGCGGCTTGTCGTTGACAGCAGTGGTGACGTCATTGGCGACAAACAAAACGGGAATGACTCCTAACTGTGTCTCAGAATTACTGACGTTTTGTCTCATGGCTCGACAAGTATGCAGGGTTTTCCTTTTCGACTGGCGACCGGCGATTTTTGCCGCCTGTGAACAGCTCAGTCGCCGGCAATTGCGCAGTAAAGAATCCTTGCTGTCAATAATTTTTCGGTCTTAAAACAAAGTAATGCACTAATGCACCCACTATACTCCGCCTGCTTTGCTCAAGTCGACTGCAACTTCATTTGAAGAGGAAAACCCTGAAGTATCCTTAGCTGATTGTCAAACTTTAAACGTGTCCAACACTTTATGGTGGTACTTAGCAAAATGCGATCAAAGTTATTTCTTAATTTAAATTGGCGTTTACTTCATGTACATCACCCCTACCGCACAGTGCACAGCCAATTGAAAATATATGTACAGTCTGCATATATAATATACCTCATGCATCGCCATTAAAAAAAAGGGTGCCAGGAAATACCAATGAAAAAAGCGACGGTTCCCTTCGGTGAAAAGTTCTGCTTGATTGGAACCATGCAAAGCAACTGGTATCGACGATCAATCCTGAGGTAACATGCATGTTGCTGTAAAGACGGGCCTGCAATCGAAATAATTATATTTGGTTTTGGTCGCAATTTGCGATAGTTCCAGTTGCTGTTTTAAACTACAGCCGTACTCGCTTGGTACTTTAGAGAGTTTTCCTGTGCCACTGACTTTATCAAATGACTTTGTATTGATCTTTAGATTGAACTGAGGTTTTGTAAATTCTTGACCAATGAGATGGCGTAACATTTTTGTGTCCAACATTTCATTTGTTTTTATTTTTAATATTTATTGATTTATTTAATTTATTTATATACTGTTTTTCTTGTTCTGTGTTCAGAGTCCCAAGACCCAAGCTCTCCGTTAGTTATATTTGGACTTCTTCCACACGAACAGAAGGTGATTTTCTAAACAGTAGTGTGTCTTCTTTGTGTACTTTCAAGCTATAGCTGAAATAAAATTTTGAAGTCGGTCGGTTAGTCATCTTTTGTTATTTTTCTCATTTGAATGACAAAACAAACGAACGAACGAACGCACACAAAACAGAAAAGGAAGGAGAACCTCTAGATGGCCACACTCAAGTGGTCCAGTTTCAAAGGCATACATGATTAATTTCCCTTTAAAATGGCGCATACCGTTTTCTGAGAGCGCAATTTTGAGCCAGCGTTTTGAAAACTACCTGCATTTTTTAATTTTTATTTCAGATGTCAGTTGTGCATTACTTGATTAGAAGGCATCCCACATTCAAGGAGCCTGTCAAGTCCAAGGTTGGTTGATAACAACAACAACAATCTTTATTGTGCTCTTGATAAAAAAGGGAGTAAAGTAATTTAGAAGAAATACTTGTGAAAAGAAAAAAGAGCACAGCCACTCAGAAAAAGCAAAAGCTAATCGAGATGAGCGACTGGGCCGTGCGGATAGTAAATAGTAACTACATATTTAAGTTATAGTTAAAAAACAAATGCACACATTAACAAGCAAAGACAGTATTTAAAGTGTAATAACTGAACAGACACGCAAGCGAATAAACAAAGCTGAAACAACGAATGCACGCACAAATAGCTGAGCTGTTGCTTAGCTATTAGGTCTCCATGTCATTCTATCGTTGATGTAAATGCTGTATAAAATTATTTTTCACTAAATTACAGGCAGCCCAAGCTCAAAACGAGGCATTTTTTGAAAGCATTTCTTTTTGGTATTGAACTATAAGCGACCGATGACGAACAAGGCGCCTAGTAAAACAAACATTTGCTGCTTATATAATGTACTTTTTATATCGAGCCCTTTTCATGGCTAATTTTATTACGTGTCTCAGTTACAATGAGTGGGTTGGGTGCAGGGAATGGCATATCACCAAGGCGGGGTCACTATTACAGGGTAGCTTTAGCAAAGAGGACGGCAACGGCAAGGAGAACGCCACAAGACAATTGGTTTAATTAGCAAAAACAATCACTCTGCACGTGCGTTTTACATTTTGGTACATTTCTTTGCTGTCCTTGGCAAAACAACAACATGAAATGACCAAATTTTAGGTTTTCTCGAGAACGTGAGCGCATGACCCTAAATTTTTCTTTATTTTTCCTTGAAAGCTGTTCGTAGTGATATAGTCCCGGAATAGTTCTCCAGCACTTTTCAAGTTAAACAAATTGGAATAGTTGCGAAAGAGTTACAAAAACGAAACGTTAGATTTTGAAACGACGTTTTCGTTGCCGTAGCCGTCGTCGTTGCTAAAGCTCCCTAGTAATTAGTTCGCCTGCACTTCCAATTTCGGCCTCCTTACCATTCAGCTGTTATTTATAAATACAATGAATGAAGCAAACTCAGCTCTTGCGTATTCTTATGCATTTTGGTCGGCTATTCCTGTCATAACCAAGGAGAGCTCGCCATAGCTGACTTTCTGAATATTATAAGTCGAACGCACTCCTGTAACCTTTGATCACTGCAAGGAACTACAAATTCGTTGTATTGAAAGGAAACACCCATGTGGCCTTGAACCCAAGACTTGTCATGTGGTATCTCTAGCTCTTTCACACAGGGGCTACATGCACCCTGTTGCGCTCATACTTTCAAATCTTCTAGCAAAATGCTTTACCTTTTTGTGTCTTTCAGGAAAGGCTCATTTTTCATTGTGGCTACCGAAGATTTACTGCGTGCCCCATATTTTCGCAATACACATTGGGAGATAAACACAAGGTAACGAAAGTGAATGAATGCCACAAATAAACTAAAAGTTTTAAAAACGAAGGAAAGGCTTTCATTTATTATAAGTAAATAACTCTTGTTTCAGAGTAGTTTTTTTTTTTTTACATGTATACCTTATAGGTGGTTTTCACGTTACGTCATCGCCGCCATGCTGGTGGACGTAAACAAAAGATCGCTCATTAACTCCTTTTGTTCGTCCACCAGCTTTTGTTCATTTCACCATTGTGATCTGTGTCTCCAGAGATTAGTTGCAAACCACCTAATTTTATTCCATTAAACGCCGCGTGATTCAAGTGCGTCGTTTGTTCGAGGGCGGCGTTTATTTAAAATCCAATTCATTTCTTACAAACAATAGCAACTGAACGTTTGAATTTTTGAAAACAGAAACATATTTCGGTGTTTGTCTGAAATGTCATTTACTTTATCGTTCTCACTTCGCTTTGATAGAATAAAGTTCAATTTCAAAGTGACTTTCCTCTCTCTGAAACTAGAATAAATGTACTCGATTTTTGGGTATATTAATCGAATAAACGCCGTATCCGTCTATACGAGGACGGCGTTTATTAATATTTTTTGCCCTCAAGTGCGGCGTTTATTCGAGGGCGGCGTTTAATCGAATAAATATAGCCTGAGTATCAGGCCCTCCGAGTATCCGAGAGGGAAAGGAAAGGAGGGCCTGACACAAACCCATTGATCGACTCATGTTCAACGTCCAGAATCTGGACGTTACGCTGATTGGATAACACACAAAAGGCTCTTACATCACATAACCGGAAATAAAGAATCATAAACAGAAAAGAACTGAACATTGAATTGCGTGTCCGCGGCGGAATCATCTTTTCACGGACCGAAACGAATTCAGAAATTAGCTAAAAGGGGCGCTTAAGTTCTTTCCAGGGATTACGCTTAAGCTAGAGCAAGAACTCTGCCTTGAAAGCCTTCTTGTCGAAAGAAAAGACGTCCTCGGAATTCTCCCAGCTGGGTACGGAAAGAGCCTCAAATATCAGCTTATTCCAAAAGTGTTTTTGCAATACTGGTTCGATAAAACTGGTACAAGGAAAACGTATGTAGTGCTTGTTGTCAGCCGGTCCGCTTGAGTTAATCGTAAACCAGCAAGTAGAAAGACTGAATGCCCGCGGTGTGAAATCAAATTTTGACGCTCAGCCGTCGGAGTAATTCCAGTGGAGAAAGATGATGTTCTAAAATTCAGTAAAATTCGATGCTTTAATCGCCTCAGCAGATGGTAAGGAAGCAGTTGAAATTTCCTTCGGTTTTTCTCCACAGAAACAGCCGTTAATACTTGTTGTAACACGCTAAAAAGCTTGAAACAATTAACAAACTTTTACCGACTTCATACAAACCAGCGTTGGTGATCCCGACCAACAATTCCTATGGTACATGTGACTAATAATCTTGCAATTATGAGGCTGGCTTTCCATTCAAAGTACCCGAACACTTTTTTCTTGTAGTCTCACAGAACAGCGACGCCGTAGCAGCACAACTGCCGTATTTTGTGCGTAGATTTTCACGACAAATTACGCAAACCTATCCCATTCCAGTGAAAAGTTTATTTACTAGTCGCCGAAATGTAAATTAGACGCGCTCTGGCAGTTGACACACTTGACAGGCGGTTGACCAGAAGTGAATTTGTGAATTTGATTGGCTAGTTTTTTGAGACACATATCGTGCTGTGATTGGGGGCGGAAGGCTCAATTGAAAGACTCTGTGCCAGGCTTTTCTTTCCCTCTCCCTCTCCTTCTCCTCTCCCCTCCCCTTCTAAGAAAAGCCTGATACTCAGTCTAGAATAAATACGGTAGTCTTGCAGAAGTTGAAATTTGGCTCCCTTTTCAGATTGTTGATTTCCTAGCAGCAGCAGTAGCTATGTCTCTAGTCTTAAAAACGAGTCATCTGGAGCTAAAACTGGACAAATATTAACTGGAGATTGCTACACTAGACACATTTCAGTTTAACGTAATTTTTGTTTTGTTTTCAGATTAAATTTTTGTTCTATATGTTTCTTTAGCTGGAGCGTTTCATGCCACAGGAAGGAGCGTTTGTGGCCACAGTATACGCACCCATAATGTTCCCTCCTGGACCCGCCCTGGTATTCACGCAAGACAAACACACAAGTAAGGCTTATTGTGTTGTTTGTTTTGGTGCAGTAAAGTTATCTACAATTGGACAAACGGGGTGCTTCGTAAGGGGGAAGCAAAGGTCGTCTGGTGTAAGATCAAAAGACGAGGCTACCGCCTTCGTTTGTTTATTGTATCTATGAAGGTCGCTGTTGTGGGTTTATTTAGTTTTATATTTATTTACTTTGCTGCTGCCGACAGACTATTCTTTCCCTTTTTAGAAACTTTTTTTTTCCTTTCTTCAGGTTGCCACACTGTCGTTGCCACTGGCTCTCTCTATAGAGTCGATCCTGATAGAATTGTCGCGAAGAAAATTGTGCTGAGCGGGCATCCTCTTAAGATCAATAAGCGATCAATCGTATTACGGTACATGTTCTTTAATAGAGGTAAGTAGTAAAGCTCTTACGCCTCGATGAAATAGTAGTTTTAGCCTTTTTATAACCGAACTATATGTCTCTAATCCCTAAAGAATGTTGTGTTTATAATTTTCAAATGTATTTAGTATCAGTGTCATCTAGCTACCGCGACCACCATCAATATACTATCATCTTTACTATGACCATCATCATAATAAAAGCGTGTTCCCTGTTTGTAAGAGGCCCCTTATTTATATCACTAATTATATGACCTCAAATTTGTATATTAGGGCAGAAATGTTTAATTTTTTTTTTCACACCTGTAGTTGGTTATTGAAAGTTCGCATGTATCGAAAAAAGTTCCCACCCATATCAAACCTTGTTTAAAGCGAGATACTGTACTTGTGCCACGAAACGTCCCCACTTTGTGATTAAAGTAAATGGCAGTTTTGAAGTTGACCGAGTAGGTTTGAAGAGGGCTCATCTGTATGAGACATTCATGTTGTTGTACGTGGCTAAATCCTTTTGATATCCGAATATTTCAGAGGACATCCTGTGGTTTAAACCGGTGGAGCTGCACACTAAACACGGAAGAAGAGGTCACATCCGGGAACCTTTAGGTTTGTCTAAAGAATAATCTATTTTGGTTGCAAAATGACCCTGCTTGTTATACATGTACTAAAAAATGTGAAAGCCAATGCAATCTTTTTAGTCCAACCACAACGGTGTCTCATGCCGTCCTGGTTCCCTGCTTTTTGGTTTAATTCTATGGATAGATTTAGTTACATTTAACAAATGGTAACGGATGGGCGTGCACTATTGAGTTATGGTGCACGCGGGGGGTTGCTAAGCACGAGAGAAGCGTAAGAGTCACTCGAGGCGTAGCCGAGAGCGACTCTAGCTTCTTGAGTGCTTAGCATACCTCCCAAGTGCACCATAACTCAATAGTGCACGCCGATCCGTTTACCATTTGTTTTATAACATACACTGTAACATAACATAAGCATCGTAGAGAAAGCAAAGTCCCATTTTATTGCACTAACTAACATGACCAAGAAAAACAGGCGCGCAAAACTTCATTCACAGAAATTGCAACGGCTTAATACTTCGGTAGACGATATGGCGATTGAAATGATACAAATTTCGTAAAATCTCGCCCCAAAAAAGCGAAATTTTAGTTATAAACAGCGCACACGTCAACAGCGTTCACCCATGGGCAAATAGTAAATGGTTAATTGACCAATCAGAGCGCGCGCCTTTCTTTAGTTATGTTATAACAGTATATGTAAAGGCTTCTAGAGTCATGGTGCGATCAATATTCAGACGATATTCTGCACGATTTTCAAGTAAAACTGTTAAATAGGTGTTGCGTTTGCCTAAGACGTGTTTCATGCTTTCAACAAAAAAATGACTAACCACCTTGATAGGGAATAATGGGAGAACAATACGCTCACACATCAAATAAATCCGACTTTAATTCTCTCCTCGTGTTAAACCTATACAGCAGTTTCAAATCAAACTCTTGGTCTGTTCAGCTAAGTATTGTCATCTCTCAATGCGTCTTCTACTGTACCAATACTTCCATGAGTTTACTCTCTTCCTCATAAGTGCATGTGTACTCGTTGCAGAATATCCCTCCTTCGCTCCCCGTTTTCCCAGACAAAGCAATATTTAGCCGTGGCTATACATTCGCAATGACAAAGAATGGCTAATTCGTGTAAGCGAAGAATGTAAGGAAGATGTCTGATTAATTTTCAGGAACGCATGGACACATGAAGTGTGTATTTGACGGCGATATCAAATCTCAGGATACTGTGTGCATGAACCTGTACAAACGAGTATTTCCCAAATGGACTTACGAGCCCGCAATAATGCCGCCTCCAGCGGAAACTCCACAGGACGAGAGTGAAAACATGGATGTGTGAATGAATTGACTTTCCGGTAAAAGTAGAATTACGATTTATGAGCGCGCAGCTATCACCAAAAACGACTGCTGCAACTATGGTAAATCGTAGCTGACACTGCTGTCAAATCCAGGAAACCCAACGATATATTACCGTAGTATGGCAACATCACTTAGCTGTACATCTCATGTGCATTTCACTTTTCCAATTTCCCCCTCTCCCTTCCCCACGTGCCGTGGTGTTCGATTAATTAAGGCTGCCACATGCCGGATCTTTCGAGCATACAGACGTTGATCTTTCTCGTCATGGTTTTAGAGAAGTGATGAGGTTTTGCGACTATTTTAAAAGATAGCAAAGTGGTTTATAACTCAGTTGCCTGGTGAAGCTCTTCAAAGACTTTGCAATTAACTGTAGCAACTGATCAGTGCCCTGCCACAAAGCCGCAAATGTTGGTTTTATAATCTTTTTTTGCGTAATTAGTCATTAACGCGGTTATCCTCGTTAAAAGGTTCTTTTTGTAATGTTTGTGGCTGCCTGTGAGTGCCCTGGAGTGGATGTGATACGTGCGTGCGGAGAAAGAAAAAATTTTACTGATTCATTGACTTCACATCCTAAAAAACGACGAATAAAAATCTGAATGACATTATAAGCGCGTTTAAAATCAGTAGTTGTGCTTATCATAATTTTTTTCTAACAGACACCTTTGCTGAATACGTGGAAGTAAGACTAGTTTTTATTTTCTACAAACTTGAATGCCCAGCGCTTGCGAGGCATGTCGCGGCATGGAAATAGCGTGCCCTTTTTACTTTGTGGGAGTTCAGACGTTTAATCGGATCAGCCCGAGATTCCGTACCTTCCAAATTATGTCCTTTGACTCAGGCATATTTTGACGGATTTGGAATTCCCTTTGTAACACCTTCGTTGTTCCCAGGAAAAGGAAATGCGGTGTTCATCTAGCAGCCTATATCCTCTTGTGAGGGAACCGGTGATGTCGTCTTCACGAAGTCGTAAGCCGGTGACTTTGGCGTCATTATTATTATCTCTCCACTCCAGAGGGAGATCAATAAATCCAAACACAAACAGAAATCGCTAAACGTTTGTCTGGACTAAAATCATTGGTGATAGTATTGCGTATAAATAAATCCTCACTTGGAAATGTTAATGCTGATTTGTCGGGTTGGGGACGCGATGTCGCAAGTCTGAAGACCATTTGTCGGATGCTTAGCTTGGCGCCTAGTGTAATATTCAGTGCTTAGGATCGAGAATGTTCAGGAAACGCGGTGAAAGGAAACAGTTCACGCGACGTCTGTGAATTGGTATGTTGTTGATGAGGAAATTGAGGTAGAAATATTGAACGAATAAGGGATGAGGGTTGGGGTTGGGTGAAGGTGGGCGGGGGGGGGGGGTGGGGGTGGGAAGAGGGTGAGGAAATTATCTCTGTAATTGCCCTCTGTAATTTATGACCACGGCGTCTGTCAAGTTGTCCCCGTCAGTCTGCCTTTATTGGAGCCAATATCGTTGTTTATGTTTTTCGGTCTTGTGTGAGAATTTGAGAGAGCATCACTTCCTACAGTGTAATCTGTGTATAAACTTAACTTTATGACCAACGTAAAAATGACGTAAATTTTTAAACATCCAGGGCTGAGGCCCAAATGGGATATTTCTTCCGTTGACTGTAGCGGGCTAAGTTCTTTACTAATTTTGTATAGAAAAACTTCACGAGAAAGTAGGAAAATACTTATAGATGGTAGTGGCGATATTTGTTCTTTGGTTGACTAACTACGGCGTAGCGAAAGACGGCAATCGGAGCAAACCCGGGATTCGGGATGGCGGAGAGGCGGCGGCCGGGGCCTACATCATTCCCCCCCCCCCCCCCCCCCCCATGTTTCCCCCTAGCTCAGGTCGCCGATTTCTAAGAATATAACTCGTCGTCAAGAATAAAACAAAAGCTTCAGGTGAAGTTATAAAAAATTAATCGTGATTTTTGCGTTTTGTTCCTTTTGGATACCTGCTGAATTTCATTGTCATTTGAGAAGTAGAGAGAATTACGATCAGAGTATATCGGACCTACGCAACCTTTTTTTTTTTTTCTTTGAAAGAAAGAAATAGATATTCTTATGGGAAACAGTGAATCTCTAGTTTAAATTAAGCGGTTTCATTCTTTTTATCGTGCTTAACTTGAATTCTCTATGAAAATTTTGACTAATTATTCAGATCCGTAAATTTCAATTGAAAGTTGGTTTCATACAAGTGCATTAATGTCTGTGAATTAAGCAACAATGCCTTTTGTGATATTAAGCTTTGGTTACTCTGAGAGGCATTGAATATGCCGAATTCTTTTAAATGGTTGATGTCGGTGTATATTAGACCCTGCGCAGGGGGGCATATGAGTTCTGTCAAGCAAAACATCGCTCTATAAAGCGCTGCTGTTCAACCAAAAACACTATTGAAATTTTAGCGCGTGAGCCAACTCACAACAACTCAAAATGGCGCGCGGTAGAATTCTGAAGCCTTGGTATCAATCGAAAACTCTGACCATTCTGGTTGTGCTATGGGCGTTATTCACCGCCTGTTTGGGAATTATGATCATTGTCATCTTCGTACAGCCACACTGGATCAGCGGAAAGATTCCAAACTCTAAGAACGTGAACTTCGGCTTGTATCGTAACTGCTCCGATGACTTGAATGACTGCTCTGGGAGCCTGAGTGACTTCAACAGTATCTATTCCGATGCATGGAAGGCATGTACCGTGTTCGTTGCTTTTTCCTTCATCTCTACGTTTCTATCAGTGGCGATAATGCTGCTGTACTGGCTGTGCTGCTTTGAATCTTCAGGCTTTGGGTTTCGCATCAGCAGCGGACTACAGTTCTCCGCGGGTATGTATACATGGGTATAATTCACGACTATTGTTAGGTCTAGGGTCTTGCTAACCTGACCCGCGTTTTTCTTAAATACTGCGTAAATTATGTGATTATTTCCTTACTTGCTAAACCGGCTCTTTACTTCGTTAATTAGTTGCGGATTTGCCTTCGGGCGGCTATATAGAAGTTAGCGGAGCAGTTGAAGATGCTTAGATGCTTTGTTTCTCCAAATTGAATTTAAAAGTAACCGAACTTAATACCACAGAAAGAAAAGAAACACATTTGCGTGTAGTTCGTGCCGATTCAGGGAGAAAAGAAAGGGGCGACACAATCGAATCTTGCTATGTACAGAAGAATCGAAAAAGATTTGCCAGTGGAAATGAATAATTTTTTTTTTTTTTTTTCAAGAAAACCCGAATTGTCTAGCTTTGGAGACCTGTTATAGCTAGAGACAAGAGCAAAATTGAAATGGAGGGCCTTAAAAGTAGCCCGGCGAAATTTGTTACCTTTGAATTTCTTCAATCTTCAAATCACTCTCTCATTTGGGAAGTGCAGTGTTAACTTCGTGCCATTTTATTGCGATATATTCGTCATTTGTTTCCCTTTCTTTCTGCCATCTGTGCCGTACGATTTTACTAAGAAAACGCGTGAAATGGGATCAAAAGGTGAGATTGGAGTTAAATTTCTCACGTTCTTTCCGTTGTTAGCAAAGAGCATTTTCGACAATTTCCTCAGCGGAAAAGCCAAATTCGTAATATTGATCCACTCAACCTCAGCCGAACGCATTTAGCTACTACGAAAGCTTTTGAAAAGCGTAAATTGGTTTTGAATGGCGATGTACATCGACTAATTAAGCCGGAAAATTAAGATTTGTCGATGAATTGAATCATTGCAAGCGGCTATCGGCAGAAATCACACTCTGCTGTAAGATGCCATATCAGTATATTCAGATAGTTTTTATTTATCATCGAAGTAAGCCGAAATCGATCGATTGGAATGTTGCAAGGAAGTTGTGAAGAATGTATATTGCGATTGACTCGCGATTAAGGTTTTTAAACCCTTTAGAGGTCGTGTAAAGAGTAATATTGCACCAGTTCTCACGAGTGGTTAATTCCATGATATTGGTCTCCATAGTCCAGCGATCACGAATAATTTTCACTTTGTGCGAACAGTCACTTGCACCGTTCATCTAAGTCTGCTGCTGCCGAGTTCGATCTTCAGTTCGAAAAAGTCCGAACCCTATTTGTATACGGTCTGAACATCTCTGAGTTTTTTCGTTGGGGAGGGGTGGGTGGAAGATGGCAGGGACTGGGTGGTCGTTTATCAGACACGTCGAGTATGTATCACACGACAACGTAACTCACTTTTAGCTTTCAACCGGTACAATTGAAACACCTCACTAAACATGTGCTCGGTACGCCGTGGGAATATTGTCAAAGTGGGTTAAGGGTGAATGATTTCCATTCAAATCGAGTCATTAGCAATTGTCTCTCACTTAGCCTCGTGAACATTGTTCATGCGCTGTCTATTTTGCAAGATTTCGTGTCTGCTTTTGATTGCGATTTTCTGACGATAAGTGGGACGTCAAACAATTCCATGATAGCTTTCAAGACATTCGCATCCGCAGGCTTTTGCGTCAAATCCAAGAGTGTTTATGGCATTCGTCCCATGCTACGTAAACAATAAAGAGGGTTGTTTACAATGCTGTTCTTCATAATCGGTTAGAGAAGAACGAACGAAATCATGAAGCGTTTGATCGCAGGAGACTTAATGATGCAGTGGTGAACAAAATTTGATGTATGTAATGATCTTCTCTATTCGAGCAAGGTGAATTTGCTGGCTGATGAAAATTTTTGTTTCACATTTTAGGAGTCTGCATGTTAATTACGTGTCTCATACACCCGATTGGATGGGATGTAGCCCAAGTAAAGGCGATATGCGGCCAACAAGCAGACATATACAAGATAGGGAGCTGCAAAGTGAACTGGGCCTACTGGATTGCTATCATTTGCATGGTTGACGCATTCGTGCTTAGCTACCTCTCCTTGATGTTTATCGAGCGGGAGATTGGGACCCCAAATGCGACAAGAAGCAAGCAATCGGTGGAAGCAGCCACCCCCGAGGACTTTCGGTCAAGAAGTCTGGCATCAAATGGATATTATAACCAAGATACCACCACCCTGTGACGTGGCCGAAGCAAAAGAAATATTCTAAACACTGTGTTTTGTTTGTTTGTTTCTTATAAAACTCATTCTGACATTTGCCCTATAGGGTATCAAGTGACGCCGACATCAATGAAATAATAATCATTGCTCTAAAAACACGCATTTTTTGTAGAATATTCCCTGTCTTTCCCAAAGTAGTATTTCATCCCCAAATGTACCACCAGAAATAAGTTCAACCATATCTAATCTACTATTGATAAGAATGTGGAGAGATTTTGTCAAGAATAAGGCATGGAATTTTTACATTTTCTTGTGTCGGTTTGATGTAAATATTATAAGAGCGTGGCCGATCGGGAAACCACATGCAGGACCGAGGAAAACTGAGCTTGCTCGACAGTGCATGCTTAGAATAATAAATGTACCACCAAATTCAAACAGATGAAAAACGTCGTGTTATTTTAAAATGTGCTAATTCCTCCGAGGGGGTCTCATTTCGCTTCATTCACGAATGTTCTGAATCGCTGGGAAACTGTTTTGTATTTTTATTTTGCCGTTTCACTAGCATAAGTTTAAATTGTCATTGTTTAAATATATTCACTTAAAGTGTTGGAGTGTTGACGAGCCCTGTACTTTAGATTAAACAGTAGTTATACATGTGGACTGCTTGCCTATGGAAAAGCTCGCCAAACTTTGTGAGTAGATTCCTTGAGATACTTCAATAGTAATTTATGTTATGTAACGTCTAAACTTGCAGTTTTTGGCGTCGATCAGTCTTAATGGAACTGTCATTTTGGCTGTCTCGTTGCATGGCAACGAGTTCTAATAACTTATGCTTCCTAAGCCTGGACATGATACCCGTATGAATAAATTAAAGTTATATTTCGTATGTTCTAATTAATAACAAGCTCCTGCGTTAAATTCAATAAAGGTTTAACCAAGTAAATTTAAGTTGCAGTTGTTGTTGTTTTTGTGTAGGCTTCATACAGAAGGATTAAATCCCTTTGAGCTTTTATCGGGTAATTCAGTTATCTCGAGGCCGCGAACGCACAGAAATTCGTGAGAACTGCGAGGTCCTCCCAAGTGTTGACCTATGGAGGCCTCTACAATAGAACTCCTCTACACTATAGTAAGTAACTCAGAATATTCCAACGCATCTTCCTCGTCTGCAGTGAGCCTCTTTGGAGTTGTCTTGCCAAATGCCCGGCTGTTCTTCAACTCAAATGAACTCCCTTCTTCCGAAAGAGAACAATAACCAGATGCCTCGGAGCGTCTCAAAGGACCTAAATAAACGGACTCTGACATCTCTTCTTGTTCTGTGGATTTGCCGTCACTGTTCCAAGGATCTTCTTCAGGTACCGTTTCGGGCCCCTTATTTGCGGGGTTTGTTTGGTCTGTCTCTGTATCTGTGCGGACTTGCAGCTCCTGGTATCGGCGTACCTTTGGGGCGTCTTTCTCCTGCCTCTGGAAGTGCTTTCGGCAGACAATGATCGCTATTATGATAATCAAGAGCAAAGCGAGGAGAATTCCAAGAGTGATGTACCGCTTTGATAATGATCCTAGGAAGAAACGTTATCATTAATGATATCAATTTTCACATGGCTACTTATCTTCTGCCTGGGTGCATATGAATGGAACTTTGCACACTGCACCACGTTATGCTACATCAAGAGTGTCGCTGAGAGCTTGTATTATTTGATATGAATTGAATGTAGAATAGGCTTTTGGGCACTAGTCAAATGGTAGTGAAATTTAGAGCCTTATGAACTTGTTTTCTTGTTTTGGCCGTTCCCCGAAAGCCGCGAGCGTAGCGTCGCTGAAACAACTTTTCCAGCTGCGCGGGCAGCAAGGAAAAATGTTTCTCTTATTTTTGAGTTTCTTACCACTAATGGGGAGTACTTTCATGGTGAATCCCCTAGCCTCTGTCTTTTTGTCGGTAAGAAATCTCATCCAGAGAACCTGACCACTGGAGCGCACCTTTGGAGGATTGCTGGAGCCACAGCGTCTCCTAATTTCCTTTGCATCTGCGAAGTCGAATTTCCCATCTCTGGAAGGGAGTGTTTATGTTAGACTCCAATTAAAGGGACAGTGTCACGCTATTTGGCAACTATATAAAAACCGAGAAGGTGTCTTCGCATCAATTGAATTCCAAAAATAATGGTCTAGTTTTGTTATTAAAGACTATTTGAAGGTACTAAAACTTTTTTCTGTCGCCTATTGCTACGGATGGCAAGGATGGAAATGGATTGAAGCTTAGCCAACTTTTTCAAGTTTAAATGCTGCGTCTTCGAAAGTTATTAAGAAATTTATTATGGTTAGCCCTGTCAGATAAAATTCATTTGATATCTTCGTCGTAGTTTTACAGAAGCATTTTGTTTATGAGTAAAGCCTCAAAGTAATGATGTTAGCACAAAATTGACCTAAAACAGCAAACTTCTCGTGACACTGCCCCTTTAAGGCAGAGTCAGATAATATGCGATGATCACTAATTTTAATTAAAGGGAAGGTGATTCTTTTAGTCTTCCTGGTAGGCAACGTCGAAGTTAAGTATATAACGCAAAACGGGTATATATGACTGATCTGTGTCTTAAGTTGTCTGGCTCAAGACAAGTTGAAGCCACCTATGAATGGTTGTTTGAAGGCATCAGGAGGGTGCCAGACGTTTCCATACATCGATGGGAAATTTTGATGAATGGATACGTTCCGGCAAGTTTGGAGAATTCGAAACGTAAGTGAGGAGATTCCCAATCTCAAGGAGCAATATTCTACGCTAGGAAGAAACCCATATTTAGCCTCAATTCCGGATAAATGAAAGTATTTCTTGTCTACTTCTTGAGGTGCACAAAGTGTGAATAATAAGCCTTAAAGGGGAGGAGAAGAAAAAGGAGATTCGACGGCATGCACTTACCTCACACTGATGTAGTCATGGCAACCCGAGTCGAGATAACTTTCTTCAAGTTCGAATTCCAGAAATGAGAGCTCCACTTTATGACCTTCTGGAGCCAGAATTCTCCATGTGCATTGTATGTTCCGAGGGTAAGGCTGCGGGAAGTTGGGACTGCTGACTGTTACACTGGTTCTTGCATTTTTGATGGGCACTTCCCGATAGATGTCGTCTGTGTAATTCCCACGAGAAGTACACGCTGCAAGAATAATTCGTTCCTTTGTTCGTAGATCTTAATTTCAAACTTTGCCGTTTTTGTTTTTGATTTGTTTTGTTTGTTTGTTTGTTTGTTTGTTTGTTTGTTTGTTTTTGCTTTTTGCTGTTGTTGGTTTAGAAAATGTATTTTTGAAGAATCAAAAGCAAGAGTCCAAACTTCTGAATGTTATAACATTTGGGAAGAGAATTAGTTTGCAGTTTTCTGAAGTTGGCCGCTGATCTTTTATGTTTTCTGAGCACACGTAACCACAAGATATTAAACCACCTCTACACGTTCGGAGCATACGCAGTAGACGTCCTTGGTAGTTCTCAACTTACCATTGTCACCGAAGGCGTCTTAATCCCGGTTGAAATACAGTCACTTATCACGAACGTCAGTGATGTTATGAGAAACCTCGGCTTTTGGCTTTCAGGCGCAGTTCGTGATAAAATGAATTTCCTTACCTGTAAATTGAGCTTGCGCAGAATTAAATGCGACCAAACCTGTGACAACAAAATCTCGCATGAGACCTTGTCGTAAAAGATGTTGTAGAGGATAGGGGCTTGTAAGAACAAACATGGTGATGGTTGTTTTCGCAAAGCCACAGAACGGAGTGGTGGCAGATTAGAGCAACAGAACTTATTTGTAATACAAAAATTTCTTCCCAATAGGCTTAAACCATCAGACAATTCCTTGAATTGATCCTAACTTCATATACACATACAAAGGAAGGAACCACAGTTTATAGTCGTATTGGTCATCTGGTTAGAGGGTAGCAACTACGGGAATTAACCACCAGTTTTGAGTATGTGGGGAACTAGCCGCGTAGATATCACTGCATGGATGTCAATTCCAGTGGCTATAGCAAGCGCTAACCACGAATAATAAGTAAATTATGGTCTACCGAGGAACGTACTTAAGCGTTTTTCTGTAAAATTTTTCGAAGGTGTGTTTGTAGTGGTCAGGAGAGAAACTAATACGGTTAAGAAGTAAACCCAATTTGAAACACCAACAATAAGTACGAGAAAAAATGAAATGGCAGCCAAAGAATACAAAGTAGAGTCAATGTGCGTAAACGGTGCACCATACATACGTTACGTATATACATATCCTTTATTAAAACACGATAGGGTTTAAAGCTCAAAGCGTATGGGGTCGTGTGAAAATAATTACAATGTAGAACTATATTAAAATAGGGATAACATTACTCACAAATACAACTACCATGATAAAAGCTCTAAAATATTCAATGAGTTTCTAAAATGAATTCACATTAGTTATCTCCATCGACTTCTGTTAAAAGAGACTTCAGTTGGCCAGGGCTATCAAGGAAGGATAAAAGCGAGCCAGTCCGCTATTAAATTAAACTCTGTTATTAATAAACTCCCGATTAATTAATATCAAAACACTCTCCCTCACTTAATTTACTATAGTATAACGGTTTTTCTCTGAAAGTGACTTAACGTATTAACCTAACCAAGGTTTTAGAGCGCATGTGACTCGATGTGACTTTATGGATTATGCACCTGTGTCGTGAGCGGATTTCTTTCTACGTTCGTGCCACGGATTAGTAACTTGTATTTAAATATTCGGTATGGTTTCGGATAGCTCGATAATTTTATTGACTAGCCAATGTTTATTTTTATAGTCTTTTCAAATAGTCTTTGGCCAATTTAAGCGACGGTAGAGTGAGTTATCTTTGAGTGCAGACGTCCAAAATATTTAATTGTACAAAAAGATTCAAAGCATATGTAAGAAAATACTGTTAAAGGATGATTTTCATGCAAATCAGTCAATTTCAGATATTGACACGCGAAAAAAATTAGGTTTCGTTCATGGTTTTGCATTTCACCTATTTTGGTAGAAAAGTTCGCTATTGTTTAATTTTTGTTGAATTAAATAATTTAAGCAGTTAAACTTTGAAACTTTTCCTGTTGCTGTTTGTAACCAGCGAAAAGGGGATAGCTATTCACAGACATACGGCGAAATACAATCGGAAGGTTGACGAAAAAATATAGTGAAAACGTCTTGAAAATATAAATTCTTGTTTTGACACAGTCAACTTACATGTTACGTTTCAGTTTGTTTTTTACTCGATGTTTTTATTTTATTATTTTTTTCAGTTATCAATGTAACCTTTCTCACTTACCGCATATCAGAAAAATGGAAAATCCAATTTTGAAATGACATCGCCGCGAAAGACGTCCTTTGCACGCCATCTTTTCCTGCCGCGTTTCTCGCGGCGAACCTGTTAGATTAATAATCACTGTATTTTTGCCAGAACTCGTGTCACACCTTCCATACAACGTGATAACCAATATTTTTCGTACACCAAAGGGCATTAATTTACTGCCAGAGTATCCTCATCTTACCCCTGCTGCACGCCAGTAAACTTTAAAACAATCGAAGAGAAAGACTGATAATTTCTTCGATATTATGACAGCAGATGAACGCTCTCTGACTAAAGACGGTTGTTTCTGGCGAATTCGCAACAAAGTCATTTAAAGTGCGACAAAAGAATGAATTGATCGATAAGTGACACACGTCACGAAATTAAGCGGACCGGAGCAAATAAGGCATATTTGGCGTAATATAATGGGCTTTTGCGGAATATTCATCTGATCTTCCAAACATCATGAAAGAGGTTAAACATTGTTTGAAGCTCTTGCAGTTTGTCTCCGACTTCTGCGTTTCATATCAAGTGTTTAATTGAAAACAATGGTGTTTCGCTAACGACGCTGTTCGGTATTTTTAAGAGGCGTTCTGTGTTCAGTTGGTCTATATTTTATGTTCATGAAATAACTTCTCGTAGTTTTTGGACAACGAATCACAAAAACACAGACTTCACGCCGTGGCAAGGGTACAGAAATTGACTCTATTGTACGAATGACAAGAAATCAAATTAAAATTCACAGTTTCTCTTTGCAAGGTGCTAGAGGCAATTTATATAGGAAAACACAATTTTTCCGCGCGATTGTTCGTATTTCAAACCCAAAATACAAATTTTAACATGAATCAAATTCAAAATTCAAATTCATTTTAAGTCTTGCAGTAATTCATTTTTTTCTTGCTTTCCTAACGTAAACTATTGTGTTTAAAAGGTTGAGATAAACCGTAGTTTCCGTTTAACACATTTACGTCTGTAATTATTATGCAAAGCCAATATTTCTAAAGAAAATTTTGGATGTTACTTGAATCGAAAATTTTTTATACGTCAAGTCTATCTTTCTTTTTTCTCTGCTTAGGATTTCGTTTACAATCATAGCATAATCTATTCTTTAATTTGCGCCGTTGAAAAAAAAGGAGAAAGAAAGACCTAAAATGAAAAGAGGAAAAAACCTAGACATTAGTTTACGAAAAAATCAACAATCATATCCAGCTGCCTGCTGTGGACATCAACTGTTTGTAATATTGGCGCCAATAAGTAATTCATGTCGTTTATTTGATTCTTCGAATTTAATTTGTAAAATTTAAATGATCTTGGTTCTATTTAGCTTTAAACGATGAGCACGTCACAGTTCGACGAAACAGATAAGCCACTAATTCTTTAACATCTACCAAAAGTTGTCAAGTTTTTTCGATCCTTCTGAAGATATACTAATAAATAGAAGCACCACCTCTTTTCAGACGGATTGGTTTAAGTCACAAGGAGCTATAAGAATCCGCACACTTGCATTCACCTAGTATTTTGAATCCAGTTCTCTTCCGCAAACTCGGTCTACAGGCCCAGTTTTCTCTCACCAAACTGGAAATCGTCTTGTTTGGTTTGTACAGTAAATTGTGGCCAGGGTTTAGAATTGGAGCTCAAAAGCAGTAAGAATAAAGTTGTACTGATCTAAAAACTGCCTCATCAGCTTCATTGGTACACATCACTAGTACTATAACTCCGAGAGCGCTTATTTTCTCCCTTGGGAGTTGTTCGGTAGGAAAGTGAGTGCAGACGTTGAGCCATGTTGAACAAAACTGCGTGTTTTTCACCTTTTTGTATGAAAAATACAAAGGCAGGTAAACTATTAACCCTTTCACTGCCAACTTTTTGCACGTCATTTTTAGCAATTTCTTGAGGGTAGGAGGTCAAGATGACCTTTCTATTCCATATAAGAGGTTACCACGGCGATGTTGCTGGTCCACAACACCAAAGGCTCTATCTTCCTTATCACGCATGTCACGCCAGCTGTCGCTTGTTTTAAGCAGACAACTGCAGCTAACAATTCGGTAGGTATTTGATTTATAAGTGTGTTTTTCGAGCCATTTTCCACCTCAGAAGACCCCTGTCTGGCATAATAAAGCCGGGTTGGTGGGTAGAGGCAATCCTCCGAAAGAAGACAGGGGTGAGAAGCAATTTCACACCAAGTGAGCCGCCGAAAGGTTTCGATCGAGTCATGGTGATTCACGAAGTTGTGTTCCTAGCCATTCTGTGAGTAGATTCTGGGACCTCGTATGGCAATTTTGGCGAGTTTTGACTTGTAAATAATGCAATCGCTGCAGTATTTTGCCAGCAGGACCGGGTGGCTCGTCACTTATAAAAAAAAAATCTGAAATGGAAATTGTTGGACTCCCATGCAGCCATTATCCAAGAATTCTTTTGGGTCACAAAGGCCAAAAGTGCAAGTGAAATCAAAAGCGTTATCCGCGCCGCGCTAAATAAGTGAGCAGGAAAATGTGGAACAGATTTCAAGAAGTGGAGTCGAAGTTTGCTGCCAACGTAGACTTGTAGGTTTTTAAAGCACTAACGGTGTTTAGGACGTATATTTACGTCTTTGGTAGTTAAGGGGTTAATGTAGATCATATTCTCCACGTCTACATTGATAATTTCTAGCATACACCAGCAGTGCCATAACCCTTATTATTAAAAACTAAACCACTGGATAATGCAATTCCAGAGTTTTGGTTGGCTTAGCGGCCATAGAATATCATTCGATATTCAACGGGTGCTCGAGGAATTGTTCAATATTAATCTCAGACCGTAGAGTCTGTCTCCGCCTACCCATTGATAGTGAAAACATTTTCAAGATATGAGGGAGGTGGATGTAAGCACTCCCATTTTCGTCTCCCACGGGCAGGGACTTTGAGAATGCGCCAGGTCAACTACGATTGTTTCTTTTTTCCCAGGATAGGGTGGCACTTGCTTTACTGTCCATGAGAGAAATAGAAGCTCTTGTAGTCTAAGCTGGAATCAATTTGCTTTGGTTTAGTCTGCCAGTAAGAGTCAAATGAAACCGAGATTGAGACCTATACTAACAGAACCTGTTGACAAACGTTTATATTCTTCGGCCGAAATGGTTTCAGTTTACATCCATCTACTATTAACTTCTAAGATGGTATAGTGTATCATGTTAAGGCTTACTCAGGCTCCAAGCAATTCGGAGAGTACCCCTTTAAGTGCGGAAGGGTTCGATCGTTGGTACAGTTTTAGTTACTGGTTAGTCCATGTTCATGTCAGTTACTTGTTATTCTTCACAAGTATGTGATAAGTGCCAGTGTGCGGTATATAAATCCGTTATCATGGCCATTGTCCGAGGTGCCAATTAACAGCTCATATACCAAGATTACCAGCTGTATTTGCTCCCAGCCAAAATAGGAGTCTTTTGAAAAGCAAGACCTAATTATGGACCGCTGAAGTGGCAGGCAAGCTGTGCATATGCATTGTCCTGCCTTGGATATGTAGCCGGACCAGGCGCGCGTTTGTTGAACCTTGCGAAAACGTTTCGAACGCTTCGAACTATTTTACGTGCACAAGGTTTCTTTACTAGAAATTCAGTTTCTAATGTTTAAAATAATCTTTCAGGAAAGTTCGGTACAGACTTCAAAAATACTTCTCGGGCCAGAAATGTTTTCCGGAGTTTTGGGAAACACACGCCAGCTATCGAATAAGAACAGAAATTTTCCACCTTGATGCTAAAGGCTGGTTTTCACTAGCGACGGAGTCGTAGTCGTAGTCGTAGTCGGAGTCGTAAGGCGCTTGTTTATTTATTTATTTATTTGTTTATTTATTTATTTATTTATTTATTTATTTATTTATTTATTTATTTATTTATTTATTTATTTATTTATGAGCGCTTAGGATCCAGTGAAAATCAAAAATCGGATTCCTAAGCGGAGTCATAAGCTCGACGGGAATCGGAGTCGGAAGAATCAGAATGTTTCCAATTTCTTCCGATTCCGCTCATGACTCGGTCGTTTATGCTCCAGTGAAAACTAGGATTGTCGGAGTTGGAAGCAGAAGCGGAAGAACCAACCAATCACAATGCTTGTTCTCACGCTCTCGGATTACAGTTTGATACCAAAATAGTGCTTCCGACTCCGATAATCTAGATAAGCGACGGAGTCATAACGGAATCAGTATTTTGCTTCCGACTTCACTAGATCATAACGCTGCACACTTCTGATAATGACTCCGACTCCGTCGCTAGTGAAAACCAGCCTTAAGGATCAGATAGGCTTATTGGGATTTTAGAAGCAATAAAAGTTTTCTTCCCTTTTTGTTTGCAAGCGGTATAAGGAAAACGTAATCAGAAAATCGCGAGACAGTGTGAAATAAGGGGTCAGCTTCGTGTATTAGTTTAACAGGTACGCCGAAGCACTATGAGTGTTATTTAACTTTTGTATCAAACGTGTCAGTGTTACGTAATTTGAACGTCGCCTCGATAGTTCTGACAGCAAATTTGTAAGAATTTGTGTTGGAAAAAAGTTCTACAAAATAAGGGTAAGAAAACAATTTCAAAAACAAAATTGCTCATCTGAACTCCCACGCGGTCGATTTGTTTCTGGTATAGTGCATAGTGGTTGGTCGATTCGAAGCGATTCCATGGGTTTTTAATACTTGAACAATGCCAAAGACCAACAAAAATTCCCGGAATCAACTGAAATGCAACATTCGAAACAAACCAGGCTTCAGGCGAGCAATGTTTTTTTATTATATAAAGTAATAATAATAAACATCTTTAATTGTGAAGACTACATCATATTAAAGTGGTTTTCTTCAGAAAGGAAACCGTTTTTCCACGCAAGTCCGTATACTTTGGTTATTACCTTTCTATGGTCGTGACGTTCAGGTAAAAACTTCAGTTGGAAAGGTCGGCTACTCCGAGCTGTAATAGTTGTTTTGATTTTGGTTTAAGGTGAGTAGTTTCGAAGATTTTAAGAATAAATTGTCACGCCTTCCGCTCGAGCTCTCGTAATTGCCTACTCTAGTTTCATTTTGGTGATTATGCTTCCGTATGTTGTAGGATGTAGGATGTTTTAGGACTGTATTTTGCCCTTCCTGCAATTACACACACCCACATTTCGAATGACTGCAATATTTCAATTGTATCACTCGGGCTTTAGTTTGGTAACAAGACCCAAGCATGAAATGTAAAGCAGTAGCCTCTCCCAGCCGCGCGACATCACCAAGCGACGTTCACGATCGTGAACTCTCAAAAAGCTCTAAAGAATACTGAATGAAAAATTCAACATATTAATACAAGTTTTCCCGCTTACCTACCTTATATTCCATGCAATACGCCCACTTAACTACTTTAAAAACGTGTTTTCTTTGCATGCGTTTATTGTTTATATTCATTGATCTATCCGTCCATGCATTCGACCCTTCGGTCATTTAAATTTAAAGTACCTTGAGAACAAACATGATGACAACTTAATGAACACCTCTTAAGGCTGGTCACATAACCGAATTTGGCGTGGAAAGGTGTGCTTTAATAGGTATATGACATAATCTTGCAACATTAGAGATTAAGGAATTTTAGCAAACAAGAAGAATACCCTTCGTCCACATTCTTCCCTAATTTTCAAGTAAAATGGTCTTAAATAGGCCTACTAATTAATCGAAATTTTAATAGAAATAATCTGCGAAGAGCAAGACTCGATCATGAAAAATTGATGTTATCATTATATGTCGTTTTTATACGTGTAGAGGAGGTGAACTTCCTTTCGTGTTTCCCGGTCTGCTTGGCAAGGCCTATTGCGGTGTCAATCTATAATTGAATGCACGTGAGTCAAACATCGCCAAAAAAAATTAATAACTAAACCATCTATTTAGACGGGTTAATTACCCGAACTGCACGTGGAAAGATTAGTTTTAAGTGGTATACGACATAATATTGCAGCAAAGAGATTACTAAAAAAATAATAAATTGCAGTTGAAATGACAATTGATAAAAATAATCTATGAAGGGCGAGACTTGGCCAAGAAAGCATGGTACGTCGTCTTTCATATCGCTTGCTTCTTATTCCTGTGGGGGAGGTGAATTTTCCTTCGCGTTCCTTCTATTGTAATTGCAAGGCCTGTCGGAGCGCTAGTGAATCTGTAGTTGCACAATCTCATCATTCAGTAGCAAGATTTTACTTGCACTTGTTTGTTTATTCCTTGTTTAATCGCTTGACGTAACGTGATTTCAGCGTGATATTTTGAGATGTTAAATTTGAAAGGAAAAGAGTGGTTATTCGCCTACGTTCTTCCTATTCTCTGAAACTGATATATGGTCGTAATTAAGACCCACGCTTATATATCAATTAAATGTGTCGTTCAATAAACTTAAATATCAGACCTCAAAGAAGCAGCGTAGTAAATTTTGTAAGAAAACCAAAAGCGTTTGACGTCTGGTAACTTTTGATAACGACTTTTACATACGCGACAAGAACTCGGTTTGAAAGAGGATGTTTCATGCGCTAACTCCTACAAAGGTAGCAGCATCTATATATATCTAAATCACTTTACACTGATAAGTAGTTCGTAGTAATATAATCATCGCCTCTTTCTCCCTTTTTTTAGAGTATATAATAAATAAACCAACAACAAGGAGAACTAGCTGGTGAAATTTTTATAAATATCACGGAAGAAGACGTTTCCCTAAGATTGTTACAGCAGTGAATGCTTTCATAGTAAGAGCTCTCGCTCACGTGCGTGACAAGGATGACAGAAAATGATTTCACGTGCTGACATAGCACAGGGGGTGGATGAGTTTGATGGTCTTCCTGTATAACAGATTTTTTATGGGTTATATACACCGGAAAGATAAAATTATATTCTTGTTTAGCAGATTTATGCTTTCAATCGGTGTTTTTTGTTGTTTTATCTATACCAACACTATTCTTCTTAACGGTGGAAACCTCTCTGAAGCCCAATCACTGACATCTCCTATGTATCACTGTTATCATTCGTTCGTTCGCTCGTTCGTTCGTTCATTCATTTTTATTTGCCATATCACTCATGGTACAATAAACTGAGATACAATATACAGAAACTTAAAGGACGTAGATTGCGAGGAAACCTGAAAGAAACAACGGGGCTTATAAATTAAAGAATCAGGTTTCCTCAACAGGACTTAAAATAACGAGTCCAATAAACAATAGCAATATGGGCCAGCAAAAGTAAAACAAGCTTTAAAAATTAACGAAAATGTACGTTTACAGCCATATTAAGTTAATACCATTAAAGTAGAACTGAAATTCTTTAAGCTTTTTTTTAAGATGTAGAGGAGGAAGAACTACTTATCTCAAAATTCAGAGAATTGTAAAAGTTGGGACTTTGAAAGTAAATGGAAAACTTTCTTATATTGGTTCTGCATAGTGGTAAACAAAAATATTGAGCGCTCCTTGTATTATAGTTATAGATTTGGTAGTTCTTGAAAAAAGGTTACTGAATTTTGTAGGGAGTGTAGAGTTCTTAAATGAAAACATAAAAAGACTCTGTTGAAACAAGTAGATATGACATTTCAAGAGCTTATGTTCCTTAAAGATAGGGTCAGTACGAGCATCGTACGTAGAGTTGTTCACTACCCTTAACGCGCACTTCTGTAAAATAACTATTCTTTGAAAATAAGATTTGTAGGTGCCCCCCATGCTCGACTGCAGTAATATAATTATGGGAGGATCATTGCATTATACAAGGTACGAAGAAACTACTAATGTGCGTGGAGAGAAAAACCTAAATTTATGAATGATACCTATAGATTTGGATATTTTGCCGGCTAAAAGAGATATATGATGGCGTTATGATGCACGAGCTGGAAATTACAAAGGTGAGTAAGATGTTACTGAAGATAACTATTTTGTTATTTC
This sequence comes from Pachyseris speciosa, assembly GCA_016490735.1. NCBI lineage: Eukaryota > Metazoa > Cnidaria > Anthozoa > Scleractinia > Pachyseridae > Pachyseris > Pachyseris speciosa. The sequence continues at coordinate 1,133,593 of JAEMWC010000071.1, forward strand.
CACAAGTGTCAGATAACGATTCTAACCCCCTTGTTTGGTAGATAAGCTAAATACAGCTCGAGGACCATTGCATTGTATGCAGCGACATATACAGGTTGACCACATTCCTTTGAGCTAACACGGTTATAACTTCTCACACTGTATAATAATAGAATAATGAGTCTAATAAGCAAAGCAATATGGGCAGCAAAAGTAAAACGAGCTTTATGCCATGCAGTCCATGCATATTGCACGCGCTATGCGTATTTCAATGACATGTATTGACTTGTCTTCGTACGTTACGTTGGAAGAAATCTGTGCTATGCTAGTGTGATAAAAACACAATTGATACAGGCATGATTAAGATGTACTATCCTTAACAAAAGTAAGGCCGACATAATATGAAATCAAAGATACTGAACTGTCAAAGTTCCCTTTGGAAAAAAATGGCTTTGAGCAAAAATATGCCGGGGATCCGAGCTGTGAGAAACTGCATTTTCTATCACAGATCTTTCTTCGCGAACAGTTCAACTAGAATCTCATCGATCATTCTTCAATTCGTAGCAATTGGATAGTGCTTAATTCTCTAGGTTTGTGTCGCTTAAGTGGGTGATACAAAATCGTTGCATAGATATATAATACAATCGCTTGCTAAAGAGCTACTCTTAAACTTGAAACATCATTTGAAAACTGGATAATACCTAGACAACATTCATCTTGCCGGGTTAAATGAATCAGCTCAAAGAGGGTGAGATATAACTCAACAAGAAAATATTGTCAATGCCCACGGAAAACCTTTGGTGAAATCAAACGATTATGTCTTAATACTGGAATGGAAACGACCACGAGGCGTCGAAACTTGCGAGAAAAAGCAACATACATGATTGGGTTTAGTAGGAATGATGTCTTGGCAAACACGCCACATGCACTGGTAGCAATAGGGTCAAGTGTAACCCTTGAAATTGCGAGGAGTGACACCACAGCATAAGGGGTCCAAGCCAGTAGGTAAGCAGCAATAACAGTTGAAAAATACAAGGCAGATTTCCGATGCTTTTTCAGAAGCGCCTGCGTCATTGTCATTGCATGGGCACCCAGTTGGGACGTGGTGTCAACAACATGTTTGGAAACTTTGTGGATCTTGTAGTAGCAAAACACGATCACGACCATGGGCAAAAAATAACAGGCAAAGAACATGACTCCGAAGTATGCTTTATCTCCTGGAAGAGGTGATTCCCATTTAACTGAACACGTGTCATTTGTTCCCTCCAGTCCATACCTTGACCATCCCAGCAGAGGCGCCACGCTGAATCCCAATGAGTAAACCCAAGAAGCCATGATCAATATCAGCACTTGTTTCCTGTCAAAGAAGGAGTGGCTTGAAATGGATCTGGTGATAGTCAGATACTTTTCTAACGAAATAGTGGTCAAG